>CBVK0101429263.1:0-19132 GCA_900067695.1 Picea abies
CGCCAGAGCGGGATGTTACAAGAGGACCCTATGTCATTCGGGCTATACCCCGACCGACGCTATGACTATGTTAACAATCTGCCTCCTTGTCTAAAGGACAACACAAAATTTCCTGGCATCCAACTCTGTGATAAGCCTACCATTCGCATGGAGGATTCTTCGATCTATAATACTGTTAGTGCTAATTGAAATTTCTTACATTCATAGTGTGATGTGTGTCGATCATGGATAGACAGGTACTATACTGATGTTCCACTGCTATACTCACGACTCAAGTCTTTAACAGACCAAGTTGATGTGTTGATAAATGAAAACACCAGACTTGAATACATTATCCAAGGGAAGGATAAACGACTGAAAACTACAGGTCATGTCATTTTTAAAAATGTAGAGGCAACAATAGCTATCATAAATTCCAAAATTTCTTGATACGTTTTGATTCCATGATTTGAGGTATGATGTTTTTATTTTTTTAGCATGATTGTGTCACTCTTAAGTTAGGATATTTGATTTGATTGAATAAACCATTTCTTCTTATTAATAAGATTAGTTTGTTTTGTTTATTTAATAAAATATGATTGCATTTGCTATTATAACTAGCTACAGAATCACAAGATTCTGTAGCCAGTTAAGAAAACTTGAGTTGCTTGATTTGATAATTGAAAACATATCTAAAATCTTCTCATTTTCATTTGTTTTCAGGATGATTAAGGAGCCCATAATTTCCAAGAATATATGAGGCACTTTTTGAGATCTCCCAGCCATACCAACTTTGTATTTTGAGTAAATAGATTAGACTGTTGGTAGTTTTTGATATTCAGTAAAATCAGGGTGGTTGCATCCCCCACATATTTGAAACAAATTTGATCTTATCAACAAGAAACAATTATATTTCCTGAAACCTATATAAACATATTATTTTGTAAACATATCATCATCTCAGCCTGGGGAAAAAGTATGGACGTTTTTATCACAAACTTGAATGGAATATGATGCACGTTACAGCTTTAGTTTTTTTGTATGATGTTTTCATTCAAGTTATGTTCATTTCAATTTGATAATAGATTATGATTTCTTTTGTCGACATAGTTTATTGAGAATTGATATCATTTGATTTATATATGTTGTCCATATCTTGTGTTTTAGAACAAAACACATAGTGATCATCTACCCAATTTAAATTAGTAGATTTATCTCTAATTTATGTTGAATGTCTGCATGCAAGTGCTTACAGGAAAATTTATCTCGTTCTAGCAATTTGCAAATCATATGATTATTGTAACTGTATCTATTCAATGTTCTGTTGTTATAATTCAATCTCTAGCACTATCATTCCTCATTTATTAGGGGCAGTCCCAGGATCTGTAGAAGGTTTACTTCATCAGATAAATGTGGTTGGATATTCAACAATGAATAGACATTGGATACAGTAACAGGTTAGCTTGTTATTTGATTTCGCTAGTTTCCTAAATATAGAAGTTGTCTCTATATAAAACATTTTCTGCTATTTGTTATTTTTTGTTTAGTTAGGAAGTTTAATGTGTGATGTCATGAATGTATACATTTAAGAAAACAAAACCAAAAAATTAGATAGTGTTTTTACTTGATTTATTATTATCACTAAGAGTAATCAATCCACATTTGATTTTTACGAGTTTAGATTAAAACTTGTGTTTTGTATAGATTGTATATAGAATTATCATACATACAATATTTAATTTGTACATATATATTTACTTAGACGTACATATAGTTTTTAGTAGTTTTTATATATTAGATCATTGTTTTTCCTTTAGTTATTTTTTCACTTTCTTTAGGACTTAGATCGACCAACGGAGTCGCTAAACCCGTCGGAGTGAATTAATCCAAACGACTTGGGTTAATTAAACAACCCTGGACCAAATTCACTCCTACAATTGATGAGCGGTCAATTTCACTCGTCAACAAATGGCAGTAGAAGGAGGGCCTGAAAACTATTAATGGCATGAGGAGGTCGTAAGACTCCTCCCCCACCTACCCACTCACCTATAGTGACTAGAAGTCATTCAGATGACAAGATTGTCCCTCAAACAACAACCACATCAAATGACGATCTACGGATAACAGTTGAACCAGTAACTCCAAATCCCCCAGGTGGCGACATACAAGAGATTGTTCGTCAATCCCTCATAAGAACGCATAGTGCCTTAGCCCATATCAGACAACCAAGTCATCCTTTGAACCAACCATTAGACTTCTCTGATATTAGAGAGAAACTTGAAGGTACTGACCTTACTTTAAATCCTACGGATCCATATCATATCTTCACTCCTGCAGCAAGCACCATCACCACCCCCTTCATCTCCTTCTTCTTCTGGAGAATCCTTAGACGAAGGCAGTTCCTCATCTCAGCCTTCGACACCACCCACACCTATGGCCAATCCGAACAATCCTGCCAGACCCTGGCTTGACCAAGATGTAGTGGCCATACCTGGGCATCAACATCCTTTACCCAAACACCCGGAGAAATGGCTCCCTAAATTTGACCTAGAATCCAAATAGATCGCTGAAGATAACATTAAAAAGTTTATGCTAGCCATTAGGCTCCGTAGTGTTGAGCACGAAGACGTAGTCTGTAGATTGTTTCCCTACACCTTTGAAGGAAATTCCTCTACCTGGTACTTTGCCCAACAACCCCACACCATCGTGTCATGGGATAAATTTGAGTCTGTTTCCTTGAGAAGTTCGGAGACGACAAGTCTCCTGAAGTTCTAGTCATGGAACTTTCTAGATTAAAAATGAACCCCAAAGAAAAGATCAAAGACTTTAATCAAAGGTTCCTGACACTAAAGAACTGAATCCCCATGGATTATATGCTTGCCGAGAATCTTATTGTCGCATACTACACAAAATCCTTACATCAAAACATAGCCATTTGGGTAAAGAGGTCCAAGAAAGTCACATTGATAGAAGCCTTCGAAGAGGCCAGTCAGATCGAGAAAGATATTCTTAGCTTAAAATATACTACCAGTAACGAGATAGAGACTAGTTCATCCTCCAAGAAGAAAATCGAAATCCTTCCTAGACCTCCCCAAAACAAATCTCAACCTAAGAATTCAGATTTAGAAAACTTACAGAAAGTCGTTCAGAAATTGTCCAATCAAGTTATAGATTTGAAAAGGTCGGCTAAAGAAGCTTCTTCGAGCAAAGGGCCTTACAAACCCCCTTTTAGGAATCCTTTTCCCACAAACCGATCTAACTCAAATGTTGAAGGCCTAAATCTAGAAAGCCTACAATTTGCTATTCAAACGATCCTAGAAGCGCACGATAACTTGATTCCCCTCGAAATTCCTAAAGAAGTAGCAGAACAAGAGACAGTAGAAGAAGATGAACCCTCTCCGAACATTTTTGGACATTTTTCGGATAGCATTTGTCAAGCTAATTTTGAAACAGTGCATCCTTACAATACCAGGAGCAAGACAACAAATAAGTCTTCTTCTGAACTTGCAACCACTGTGCCTCCAAAACAGTCTAAATCGATTGAGACTAAACAAAATTCAGCAAACCCTAGTCTAGATTATGATTTGATTGAAGATCTAAAAATCTTAGGGCTAACATTTTTGTTTATGAACTATTAAAATTCCCTTTTCTTTTGCAAAAGATGCTGCAGAATATTGCGAAGAAGAGCAAAAATAACAATCTGAATAGCAACAAAGGTGTTCAAAATAGCCCCGAAATTCCTCAGAAGGCCTCCGGAAAAACTACATCCGAGCTTCATGATTAAAGAGACCTTCCTGTAAATAATGTAACAAATGTAGATAAACTAGTTGTAGAGGCTGTGATTAAAAAGCAACAAACTTCTACTATTAGTACTCGCAAAAATGTCCCTCCCTTTTTGTTGACTTTTGAAATCTTCAATATGAATGTACATAACTGTATGGTAGATTCAGGTGCATCATCTAACGTAATGCCTTGGTCTGTCTGTCAAAGGATTAATGTCGAAGTTCAACCATCCAGCTTGATCGAACTAGTGTTAAAGTGATAGGCGAATTAAAAAATGTGCTTATAAGATTGTCATCTAATCCTAAAGTCCATCAAGTGATTGATATCATTGTTGTAGATATCCCAGAAGTATATGGTTTACTTTTAAGTAGAGATTGGTCAGAACAATTGCATGGCTATTTTGCAATGGATTGGTCTCACTTATGGCTACCTGAGAATGGAAAGCCTAATAGAATCAAGGTAAATTGTGAACGTTATCTGAAGTTCACGGTAACTGATTTAAATGATCCCAATGAACCATTCACTCCTTCTGCCAATTCGCCTGAAATACAGGAGATGGACACTTTTTTCGGCAATTTCATGGCCGAAACTTCTACCATCACTGACCCAGAACAAAAATATGAAATTATGACATGTACACAGTCAACAACCTTCTCTCAGTGGTCACATGCACCTGACAAAAATCAAATATGGTCTCTTTACTTTGATGGGTCAAAATATAAGGAAGGAGTTGGTGCAGGGTGCGTGCTCATTGATCCAGCAGGTAACAAGACTCTGATTGCTTGCCAGTTAGAATTTGAATGTACAAACAACACAGCCAAATATGAGGCACTCCTGCAACCCAACCTTTTCAACAAAAGTTAAGGAAAATGCAGTCAAAACTCGAACCAACGGTCAAGTAGGAATTAAACAAACTTCTGAACGCTAAAATAATCTTCCAAGTTAGGCATACACAATGGGTCTCTAATATTGTCCATATTAGAAAGAAGAGTGGTGAAATCTGACTATGTGTCGATTTCTGAAATCTTAACCAAGCGTCTGATAAAGACAACTACCCTCTCCCTCCCCTAGAATAGATCCTTCAACAGGTATCTAGTTCTAAAAGATTATCCTTGTTAGATGGTTTTTTAGGGTATAAACAAGTCCTTATGTCTCCCTAAGACCAGCTCAAAACTACATTTCATACCCCATGGGGCACCTACACTTATAGAAAGATGCACTTTGGACTCATAAATGTCGGTGCCACTTTTTAGAGAGCGATGGACATTGCTTTCTGTAGCTTAATCAATCAATCTGTAGTAGTTTACCTAGATGACATCACTGTCTTCTCAAAAAATAAAGAAGATCATCTAGCTCATTTAAGATATGTTCTACAGTGATGTCGTAAGTACGAAATTTCTTTAAATCCTAAAAAATCTGTCTTCACAGTAGAACAAGGTAAGCTCCTCGAATTCATTATATCGAACGAAGGGATGATTATCGACCCTGAAAGGACCCAAGTCATTTCAAAATTTCCCCCTCCCTCGTAAAAAAATTCCATGCAATATTTCTTAGGTCAGATAAACTTTGTTAGGAGATTCGTACCCAGCTTTTCAGAAATGGTGAGACCATTACAAAAATTAATAAAAATTATCCAGCTTGAAAATTATCTAGCTTGATCGAACTAGTGTTAAAGTGATAAGCGAATTAAAAAATGTGCTTATAAGATTGTCATCTAATCCTAAAGTCCATAAAGTGATTCATATCATTGTTGTAGATATCCCAGAAGTATATGGTTTGTTTTTAAGTAGAGATTGGTCAGAACAATTACATGACTATTTTGCAACGGATTGGTCTCACTTCTGGCTGCCTAAGAATGGAAATCCTAATAGAATCAAGGTAAATCGTGAACATTATCTGAATTTCAGAGTAACTGATTTAAATGATCCCAATGAACCATTCACTCCTACCAATTCGCCTGAAATACAGGAAATGGACACTTTTTTCGGCAATTTCATGGCCGAAACTTCTACCATCACTGACCCAGAACAACAATCTGAAATTATGACATGTACACAGTCAACAACCTTCTCTCAGTGGTCACATGCACCTGACGAAAATAAAATATGGTCTCTTTACTTTGATGGGTCAAAATCTAAGGAAGGAGTTAGTGCAGGGTGCGTGCTCATCGATTTAGTAGGTAACAAGACTCTTATTACTTGCTAGTTAGAATTCGAATGTACAAACAACACGAGCGAATATGAGGCACTCCTACAAGGTCTTAGAAAAGCACTAGATTTGAACATTCAAAATTTGATTGTCTTTGGTGATTCGAAAATCGTGGTTATATAGGTAAAAAAATTATATCCACTGTTTATCTCCGCACCTTAAAAGCTATCAGACTGAGGTATGGAATTTGATGAATAAGTTTTCCTCATTTAACATAAATTCTATTCCTAGATTGAATAATTTTGAAGCTGATTTGTTAGCTAACGTCGTTTCAAATCTTTTTCCTGCAGAAGTCTTATCTCCGAATGCATTTTTCGTTGAACTATTTTTCAGACCATCTGTCCCAGACAACATCACGAATTGGAGAGTCTTCGATGATTATCAAAATATCATAAGTTTTCTGCATATGGAAGAAAATTTCCAGGGCGTGGTGACCGACGAACGTACCCATGACGAAAATCTTCATGACTTTACGATAATACTAGATCCGAGATCCCCAGAATATACATCAGACATGTTAAAATCTATCTCGAAATCTGTGGTTAGATTAGAAAAATTTTATGATCTTCATGATAAGTTCAAAAAATCAGTGAATTTTAAAATGAATAGTTCCTCCTTGACACATGAAAAAGTAAATTTGGGAACCAAAGACAACCCACAGTGCATTAATTTAGGGTTGGGGTGTTCTGAGAAATAAAAGGTAGCATTTATCAAGTTGTTTAAGGAATTCAAAGATGTTTTTGCTTGGATGTACAATGACCTAAAAACCTTTGATCCTAACATCATACAACACATTATTCCCATGAAACCCCAGACCCAATCTTTTCAACAAAAGTTAAGGAAAATGCACTCGAAACTCGAACCAATGGTCAAGAAGGAATTAAACAAACTCCTGAATGATAAAATAATCTTCCCAATTAGGCATACACAATGGGTCTCTAATCTTGTCCCTGTCAAAAAGAAGAGTGGTGAAATCTGACTATGTGTCGATTTTCGAAATCTTAACCGAGCGTCTGATAAAGACAACTACCCTCTCCCTCCCCTGGAACAGATCCTTCAATAGGTATCTGGTTCTAAAATATTATCCTTGTTGGATGGTTTTTCAGGGTATAACCAAGTCCTTATGTCTCCCTCAGACCATCTCAAAACTACTTTTCAGACCCCATGGGGCACCTATGCTTATAGAAAGATGCCCTTTGGACTCATAAATGTCGGTGCCACTTTTCAGAGAGTGATTGACATTGCTTTCCGCAACTTAATCAATCAATCTGTAGTAGTTTACCTAGATGACTTCACTGTCTTCTCAAAAATTAAAGAAGATCATCTAGCTCATTTAAGATCTGTTCTACAATGATGTCATAAGTACGACATTTATTTAAATCCTAAAAAATCTGTCTTCACAGTAGAACAAGGTAAGCTCCTCCGATTCATTGTATCGAACGAATGGATGATTATGACCCTGAAAGGACCCAATTCATTTTGAAATTGCCCCCTCCCTCGTCAAAAAAATCCATGCAATCTTTCTTAGGTCAGATAAACTTTGTTAGGAGATTCGTCCCTAGCTTTTCAGAAATGATGAGACCATTACAAAACTTAATAAAAATTATCCAGCTTGAAAATTATCTAGGTTGATCGAACTAGTGTTAAAGTGATAGGCGAATTAAAAAATGTGCTTATAAGATTGTCATCTAATCCTAAAGTCCATCAAGTGATTGATATCATTGTTGTAGATATCCCAGAAGTATATGGTTTGTTTTTAACTAGATATTGGTCAGAATAATTACATAACTATTTTGCAACGGATTGGTCTCACTTATGGCTGCCCGAGAATGGAAAGCCTAACAGAATCAAGGTAAATCATGAATGTTATCTGAAGTTCACGGTAACTGATTTAAATGATCCCAATGAACCATTCATTCCTTTTGCCAATTCGCCTGAAATACAGGAGATGGACACTTTTTTTGGCAATTTCATGGTCGAAACTTCTACCATCACTGACCCGGAACAACAATCTGAAATTATGACATGTACACAGTCAACAACCATCTCTCAGTGGTCACATGCACCTGATGAAAATCAAATATGGTCTCTTTACTTTGATGGGTCAAAATCTACGGAAGGAGTTGGTGCAGGGTGCGTGCTCATCGATCCAGCAGGTAACAAGACTCTGATTGCTTTTTGGTTAGAATTCGAATGTACAAACAACACAGCCGAATATGAGGCACTCCTGCAAGGTCTCAGAAAAGCACTAGATTTGAACATTCAAAATTTTACTGTCTTTGGTGATTCGAAAATTGTGGTTATACAAGTAAAAAATTATATCCACTGTTTATCTTCGCACCTTAAAAGCTATCAGACTGAGGTATGGAATTTGATGAATAATTTTTCCACATTTAACATAAATTCTATTCCTAGATTGAATAATTCTGAAGCTGATTTGTTAGCTAACGTCGCTTCAAAACTTTTTCCTGCAGAAGGCTTATCTTTGAATGCATTTTCTGTCGAACCGTTGTTCAGACCATCCGTCCCAGACAACATCACGAATTGGAGAGTCTTCAATGATGATCAAAATATCATAAGCTTTCTGCATATGGAAGAAACTTTCCAGGGCACGGTGATCGATGAAGGTACCCATGACGAAAACCTTCGCGACTTTACGGTAATACTAGATCCGAGACCCCCAGAATCTGCATCAGACATGGTAAACTCTATCCTGAAATCTATGGTTAGATTAGAAAATTTTTATGATCTTCACGATAAGTTCAGAAAATCAGTGAATTGTAAAATGAATAGTTCCTCCTTGACACATGAAAAAGTAAATTTGGGAACCAAAGACAACCCATAGTGCATTAATTTAGGGTTGGGGTGTTCTGAGAAAGAAAAGGTATCATTTATCAAGTTGTTTAAGGAATTCAAAGATGTTTTTTCCTGGACATACAACGACCTAAAAACCTTTGATCCTAACATCATACAACACATTATTCCCATGAAACCCCAGACCCAACCTTTTCAACAAAAGTTAAGGAAAATGCACCTGAAACTCGAACCAACGGTCAAGAAGGAATTAAACAAACTCCTGAATGCTAAAATAATCTTCCCAGTTAGGCATACACAATGGGTCTCTAATCTTTCCCTTGTCAGAAAGAAGAGTGGTGAAATTTGACTATGTGTCAATTTTCGAAATCTTAACCGAGCGTCTGATAAAGGCAACTACCCTATCCCTCCCATGGAACAGATCCTTCAATAGGTATCTGGTTCTGAAAGATTATCCTTGTTGGATGGTTTTTCAGGGTATAACCAAGTCCTTATGTCTCCCTCAAACCATCTCAAAACTACTTTCTGTACCCCATGGGGCACCTACGCTTATAGAAAAATGCCCTTTGGACTCATAAACGCCAGTGCCACTTTTCAGAGAGCGATGGACATCGCTTTCCATGGCTTAATCAATCAATCTGTAGTAGTTTACCTAGATGACATTACTGTCTTCTCAAAAAATAAAGAAGATCATCTAGCTCATTTAAGATCTGTTCTACAGTGATGTCATAAGTACAGTATTTCTTTAAATCCTAAAAAAATTGTCTTCGCAGTAGAACAAGGTAAGCTCCTCAGATTCATTGTATCGAATGAAGGGATGATTATTGACGCTGAAAGGGCCCAAGTCATTTCGAAACTGCCCCCTCCCTCGTCAAAAAATTCCATGCAATCTTTCTTAGGTTAGATAAACTTTGTTAGGAGATTCATCCCCATCTTTTCAGAAATGGTGAGACCATTACAAAACTTAATAAAAAAGGATGCACAGTACCATTGGGGACCTTTAGAAAGTCAAGATTTTGATTCAATAAAAAAGGCCATAATAGATGCTCCTTCTCTAATGAACCTCGACTTTTCGCAAGACTTCACCCTCTACATGTTTGCCTCTGACCAATATTATGAGGTTGTCCTAACTCAAAAGAACGTTGAAAACAACGAAGTCCCAATTGTCTTTATTAGCTCAGCCTTCAAGGGGGCGGAACTTAATTACCCAACAATAGATCAACAAGCCTATGTTGTTTTCAAAGCAGTAAAACACTTCTGATCTTATCTGTTGAAATCTAGGATGAAAATCATTGTCCCTTACCCAGCTGTCAAAAATTTGTTAGTATAGAAAGAACTAGGTGAAAAAAGGGCAAACTAGGTCACATCCTTTTAAGAATATGACATAGAAATCACCCCAGCACAAATTGTAAGGGGCCAAGGTTTATGCAAGTTGGTTGTCAATTCAGCGGTAGGACAACAAAATGAAACTGATATGTTAACTCCAGATCGACACTATCAAAATCAAATCTGTTGTGCACAAAACCCTGTTAGTTCCTGGTACGACGACATCAAATTTTGTCTTATACATAGATCGGATCCCCCTCAACTTGATCCCAAAAAAAGGATAGCACTAAGATTAAAATATTCTTCTTTTCAGCTGATTAATGGTATTTTGTCTCGCCAAAATTTTGATGGAATACTTATGCATTGTCTTGAAAAAGATTAAGCATAAAAGGTCTTATTGGAATTACATGCAGGGGAAGCTAGTGGGCGTTTCGGTGGAGACACCACCACCCATAAAGTATTAAGAGTAGTTTATTACTAGCCTACCCTTTTTAAGGATGCTCATGTCTTATGTCGCAAGTGTGTGATTTGTCAAAAGGCATCCAGACGGATACAGAAACCAGCGTTCCCTTTGCAACCAATTTCGGTAGAGTCCCCTTTTCAGCAGTGGGGTCTGGATATTATAGGCCCAATCAATCTGTCATCCTCATAGCAACATAAATACATCATAACAACCACAGATTATTTCACCAGGTGGTCCAAGGCTGCCCCATTAAAATCTGTAAATACCAGCCAGGTAATATCCTTCTTGAATTCAAATATTATCACTTGTTTCAGTATCCCTGAATGCCTGGTATTTGACAATGCTTCTTATTTTTCGTCTCTTGGAATGAGTGATTTCGCTCTAGAAAAAGGAATTAAATTAAAGTACTCTGCTCGCTATTACCCCCAAGGTAATGGTTTGGCAGAATCAACTAATAAAAATTTGATCAAAATTATTAAGAGAACGGTCTCTGAAAACCATAAAAATTGGCATAACGCACTGTTAAACGCAATCTAGGCTGATAGAGTAACTCCTAAAACTGTTGTGGGTAACTCACCTTTCTTTCTCGTTTACAGCAGGGACACGATTCTTCCACCGCATGTCCTTCTTCAATCTCTGCAGTTATCATAGAAGGTACAGGAAGAAGACTGTCCCCCCTTGGAGAGTCGAATTAATGCTTTGTTAAAGTTAGAGGAAGTGAGGGCTCAAGAAAAACGAAAATTGGATCAACATCAACTTATTGTTAAAAACTGGTTTGATTCCAATTCTGCCTTTGACAAAAATTTTGAGGTAGGTGACTTTGTCCTAAAATGGGACAAACCTCATGAGGGAAAAGGAGAGCATACTAAGTTTCAGAACTTGTGGTTGGGGTCATTTTTAATTGTTGAGAAACTAGGTCCCAGTTCCTTTCACTTACAGAATTTAGAGGAATAGCCAGACACCTTCCTGGTGAATGGAAAAGCTCTAAAAAAGTACTTTGTCTGATGACGCTCCCACACACCCTTTGTAAATATTTTATGTTTTGTTTTATTTGTTGTGTGTTTTTCCTTTTCTTGTTTGTTTTGATTTCTGCTTATGGGTCTTTCTTTTCAAACACATATGCCTGCACCATGGACTAGCTCAGACAAAGATAACATAAACTTTTCCCCTCAAAAATGACTGTTGAAAGTTTTTAAAACATCAATTGTTGTATTTCTCTGAATTTGCATCCCTGTTGAAGATGACTTTTTGTTTGAAAAGCGTTTCTTGATTTCAATCTGCAATTGAAGGTATTGACGACCATCTATAAAAATCCTTTTATGATGTCAATATTCTTTAAGAGAACAACTCAATGATGTCTCCCTGCTCTTGAAAGTTAGTTTTATTAATAAACTATTTCTAGATCTTGATGAAGGACAACTAAAAAAAAAATTTCAAGGTCTCTGACATACTAAGATGTGTTAAAAAACAAGAATTTTCACCATCACCCCGCTCTATTGAATATCTTTAAAAACCAATATAAATTTTCACAGAGCTATGGGAAGTGCTTGTAAACCTATTGGGACACTGAATAGGTCTGTTGGCAGCGGGTTAATACATGCACGATGCCAAGATAACTTCGTCGGGGTACTGAACAGGCCCGCTGGTAGTGAAGCAATGTCAAGTAAAAGAAAATTCTTAGATTTGGATTCTGTTTTGACCTTAAAATTCCTTCGTTCTGATCTAGAATTTCTTGACAGGATACGAATATCAGAGTGGGTTAATTGACATCCCTGTCGAGGCTATGGATGTCTGCTGGCAGCAGCAACCCTATCAACAGTATTGAATATTTTAACTTTAACATCGTGGTTCTCTTTTGTTAAGATTATCATCAGTTTTTGTCTCTTTAAAAATAATGGTTGTTTGAAACTGGAATGCGTTATAACTATTTGGGATGCTCAGAAAACTTTTTGGTTGTTTTCGATTCGAAGTTTTTCTGATTATTCTAATATGAAATCTTTCATTTGGCCGAGATAACTGCTTCTCCCAGCATGTCGCCATTCTTGGCAGCGAGTATATAATTATCATTTTTATAAAGCTGCCTACATAGGGTCTATGAAATTTTATTACTCTTCTTAAGAGTTTCTCTAAATGGCAGTTGTAAATCGTCGCATTTTACCAATCATCTATTCATGCAATCATTTTCATGACTGAAATAATGAAAACTCGCAACTATCGTTATCATTTTGTTTAAAACATTTCATTGAAAGCATATCATTTATTACATAATTACGATTTCTCGCTATGAACATGTTGCTCTCATTGTTTGTGATGTTTTCGATTCTAAGAGTGCCTAAGAAACTCGTGGTTGTTTGAATGAAAGACCCCCATCAATTGGTATTTGATTTTTGTATCGATTTTGGTTTGATGTTTGACCATATTTCTTTCATGAAACCTTTGGCTATTCAATTTTTGTATATCACCTATCTTTGCAATCAGAATTTGATGCGCACACTATGTTTTCAAGTACTCTATGTACCCAATGCCAAGGTGGCATACGACATACAACATGCCATCACTCCTTAGCATGGTCTCTGTATTCACGAATTTTCTCACACGCATTGTGATTAACACCTCTTCCCACCATTTGAATCATAACAACTTACATTGATAAGGCTCGGGGTTATGGCTCTGTGGCCTTTTTCAAAACCCTACCTGTGTATCCTATGTTAGTAACCCATCTTTTCGGCATGGCTCCAGTAGTAAGGGTTGAACCGAACGACATCCAGACCTTGCTTTCATATGATAATGCTAGGGAGGATTTGGAAAGGAATGGTTGGCATTTGTTCATCGAACAATTTCAAGGTTTTAACCTCCAAGTTTCCCAAGAGTTTGCCTTAACCTTTGATGGTTGTAGGGCAAAGATTGGTGATGTGTAGTTAGAAGTGACAGTGTAGTTAGAAGTGACAAAAGAATTCTTAATCTAAGCCATGATATTGCCAGCAGTTGGTCAGAAATGGTTCAAGAATGCGAAAGTGGAGGAGATCCCTTGGACGTTACTGTTTACCTCACGAAAAATAGCCAGTTGAGATCGAGGTATGCCGATTTCATTCTTGAATCCTAGATGGCATGATTTACTTGCTATATTGAAGCAATTCATCACTTGTGAGGGTCAATTCAGACTGGTTTTCCTATATCATCTACGCCTCCTTATGAGTTTTATTGGTTTTCCATTGAATATTCCTTACTACCTGCTCAGAAGTCTGTATAAAATGGGTAAACGGTTTAGGAAACAGAGGTCATATTTGAGTTTATTTCATCATGGTATGATTAAAATCATCCTTATGCACTGGTTACAGTCACAAAATGATTGTTGGGATGCGTTCATTTCATGAAATGGTTTTTCCAATAATGAGTTGGGACATGTAGATAAGTCGGTCATTGTTGAAACCCTTGTGAACCCTACGGCCTCTTCTTCACTGCTCCAAGCCTATGATATTTCCCCTAATAATGAACCCTCAAGCCACCCTAATGTCATTCAACATGACATTCAACTGGGTTCGCATCCAAAGGATAGCACTAAAACTGTTAAAAAACCTACAAGAAAGAAGCTAAAGGGCAGTGTTGATGTTAATTTCAAGAACAAAAGGGCTAGTCGTTTAATTTATCGATGTGCTCGAAATAAATTGAAACCTCATGTAGACACAATCAACACGATTGAAGTGAGTGAAGAATCAGACTCAAAAATTGAAAAATTCTTGGCTGAAGGGGACCCCGTGTCATTCGGGCTATACCTCAACCGACCCTATGACTATGTTAAAAATTTGCCTCCTTGTCTAAAGGACAACCCAGAATTTCCTGGCATCCAACTCTGTGATAAGCCTACCATTCGCATGGAGGATTCTCCAATCCATAAGTTGTTAGTGCTAATGCAAATTCCTTACAGTCACGGTGTGATGTGTGTCGATCATGGATCAACAGGTACTATACTGATGTTCCACTGCTACAGTCACAACTCAAGTCTTTAAGAGACCAAGTTGATGTGTTGATAAATGAAAACACCAGACTTTGAATCCATTATCCAAGGGAAGGAGAAACGACTGAAAACTACAGGTCATGTCATTTTTAAAAATGTAGAGGCAGCAACAGCTATCATAAATTCCAAAATTTCTTCATACGTTTTGATTCCATGATTTGAGGTATGATGTTTTTATTTTTTTTAGCATGATTGTGTCACTCTTAAGTTAGGATATTCGATTTGATTGAGTAAACCATTTCTTCTTATTATTAAGATTAGTTTTTTTTGTTTATTTAATAAAATATGATTGCATTTGTTATTATAACTAGCTACAGAATCGCAAGATTCTGTAGCCAGTTAAGAAAATTCGAGTTGCTTGATTTGATACTTGAAAACATATCTAAAATCTTCTCATTTTCATTTGTTTTCAGCATGATTAAGGAGCCCATGATTTCCAAGAAGATATGAGGCAATTTTTTAGATCTCCCAACGATATCAACTTTGTATTTTGAGTAAATAGATTAGATTGTTGGTAGTTTTTGATATTCAGTAAAATCAGGGTGGTTGCATTCCCCATATATTTGAAACAAATTTGATCTTATCAACAGGAAACAATTATGTTTCCTGAAACCTATATAAACATATTATTTTGTAAACATTTCATCATCTCAGCCTGGGGAAAAAGTATGGATGTTTTTATCACAGACTTGAATGGAATATGATGCACGTTATAGCTTTAGCTTTTCTGTATGATGTTTTCATTCAATTTATGTTCAGTTCAATTTGATAATAGATTATGATTGCTTTTGTCGACATAGTTTATTGCAAATTGATATCATTCGATTTATATATGTTGTCCATATCTTGTGTTTCAAAACAAAACACACAGTAATCATCTACCCAATTTAAATTAGTAGATTTATCTCTAATTTATGTTGAATGTTTGCATGCAAGTGCTTACAGGAAAATTTATCTCATTGTAGAAATTTGCAAATCATATGATTACTGTAACTGTATCTATTCAATGTTATGTTGTTATAATTCAATCTCCAGCATTATCATTCCTCATTTATTAGGGGCAGTCCCAGGATCTATAGCATATTTACTTCATTAGATAAAGGTGGTTGGATATTCAACAGCGAACAGACATTGGATACAGTAACAGGTTAGCCTGTTATTTGATTTCACTAGTTTCCTCAATATAGAAGTTGTCTCTATATAAAACATTTCTACTATTTGTTATTTTCTGTTTAGTTAGGAATTTTAATGTGTGATGTCATGAATGTATACATTTAAGAAAACAAAACCAAAAAATTAGATAGTGTTTTTACTTGCTTTATTATTATCGCTAAGAGTAATCCATCCACATTTGATTTTTACGGGTTTAGATTAAAACTTGTGTTTTGTATAGATTGTATATAGAATTATCATACATATAATATTTAATTTGTACATATATATTTACTTAGACGTACATATAGTTTTTAGTAGTTTTTATCTATTAGATCATTGTTTTTCCTTTAGTTATTTTTTCACTTTCTTTAGGACTTACATCGGCCAACAGAGCCGCTAAACCCGTCGGAATGAATTAATCCAAACAGCTTGGGTTAATTAGACAACCTCGGACTGAATTCACTTCTCCAGTTGATGAGTGGTCAATTTCGCCCGTCAACGGGCATCTGACATGGTTTCCCATAAAGAAACTTGAAAGTTTCCATTTTAATGGTGCTTCGATAATTGTCGTTATACACAAATTCTACTAGTGGCAAGAACTCTTCCCAATGTTTTTGTTGGTACAACGTACATATGAAACATGTCCTCCAGGATTTGGTTTGTTTTCTCAGTCTACCTATCTATCTCAGGGTGATATGTGGTACTAAAGTTAAGTTGGGTTCCCAAGGCCTCTTGGAAACTAGTCCAAAATAGTCGTCTAAACAGCGATCCTCTATCATATATAATCCTCTTAGGCATGCCATGCCATCACAATCTCACTGAGTAAACTCTAGCTAAGTCAGGTGCTTGATAAATCATACGCACATGAATAAAATGAGCACTCTTTTTCAAAGTGTCGACTACCACAAAATCAAGTAGTGTCTCCTTGCCGTTAGTGGAAATCCGACAATGAAATCCTTCGAAATTCCTTCCCATTTTGATTCAAGAATAGTGTGGCTGTAGTAATCTCATCAGATGTCTATGTTCATCCTTCACCTACTGACATTATAGACATCTTTCCATGTAGTTGACTATGTCTACTTTCATTCCTTTCCAAAAGAATGAGGGTTTAAGGTTTTCCCTCATCTTCATGATTCCTGGGTAAGCCATGCACACTTCTCTCTAAGCCTCGTTTAGGATCAAAATTATCAACCCATTGTTGGGTGGTATGTAAATTCAATATTTAAATCTCAATGATCTGTAATTGTCCATAGAAAGTCCTTCAAATTTTGGTACCTTCATTGTGTTTTTTTCGATAAAATCCTTGACCTCTTTGTACCAGTCATCGTCGTGCTATAAAGTTAGAATATTTTCACGTAGATTCGTATGAAGAGGCAATCACCCAAAAGATGTGTGGTCTCTGTAGCTCACCTTTTCTGGCTACCAAGGTTTAAATGCTATTAAAGGAAGACTATAACACCACTTTGTACATAACTCATACAAGTATTATAAATCCCATGCATTTAAACAAATAAACACATTCTACGCAGAGTATTCATATGAGTTACTGCCATAATTAACAATCAATAGCATTTCATACTAATTCATATACACAGTGGAAATCATGATAACATAAGAAGTAGAGTCATGCAAAACATGATTAAAACATAATCAGATACTTATCTTTTAACAGTTGTAGAATCCACCAACCAAGTGCAAGCCTTCCACAAACCTCCCAGCCTTAGACCACACTGCTCATCTGCTCAGCAATGGATCACCCCCGAGCTGGGAATAAGCTCCACCCCAAGACAAGGAATCCTAGGCTAGGCTGAGGTTACAGGGAAAACAACACACAACCACAAGGAAGGGATTCTCTCCAAGGAACCTCCCACGCTCACTGCCCATAGACCCTCATTCCCCACATGCCTATTCAACCCCAGGAGTATACACCTTCTCTGTCACCTGGAAAGTCCTTCAGCTGCTAATCTCCCTTGCCTTGGGTTATAGGAATAGGCCGGACCAGAAGTCTTCGGGCTCTATGGAAGCTACAGGGTTCCATCCAGGAGTTCTCTCCTTCCTCTGCGCACTCTCTCACCTGGAGGGAGTCGCTCACATGTCCAAAAACTTGTTCTTCCAATATTCAACCACCTCTCTCACCTGGAGAGAGTGTTGTACAAACTAGCTAACAAGCCACACAGGATCAAACAATGCACGTCCACCACAATCCACAGGAATCCAGACACGAACACCCCAGGGCAGCTCCAGACAGGTGCAACAGTATAACCAGGCTTAGCAGGGATGAGACACTTCTGTTTTCTCAATTTCGCAACACGAAATAGACTCACACTCTGGATTCTCAAGGATGCATGATGAGTCGTGCACGTAAGGGTCAATTCAGACTCCCCAGTTTAGAACAGAGAAGGGTATACCATCTTTCCAGAACAAACACAGACTCTTTCCCAAATCCACGCAGGGTTCTCATTCAGGGAATATACACATTGGTTTTCTCAGATCCAGACACAAAGTTTTCGAATCACAAGGACACACAAAGGTTCTCTGTAGGAGTCGGGTTGGTAGTACTATCCAGGGCTCTGTACACGTTCAGACAATCAGGTAGAATGGAGGAGGAACCCTTCTCACGGCTCACCCTGGTTGTTTTATTCGCATGCGTCAGGGTTGACACTTGTCACCCATGAAACTGCATGTGTTCCACTAGCATGCATCTCCCTTGTATGTTCTCCCCTTGCCAGAAACTTAGGATAAAACATAAAATGCACATGTATTTTGGGATAATATTAAAATATTATTCCCAGGCTTAAGCCCCCTAGGCTTAGACCCTAGGCTCAACACTTAGCCCCTTTTCCCACCTTCCAACCCCTAATTCCTTGCCCACTCTATGGATTCTTAGTCCCCGTTCACTCATTCATCGTGGTTGGTCTGCACATGGTGGTGTTTATATTTTATTAATTTTTCTGCGTGATTACATATACAACAATAGGCTCCTGACCTTGAACACTCAGGCTCCCTGGCCTAACAAACATATAAGCCTCTAGCTTATAAAAAACTTGGCTCACCAGCCTATAAAACATAATTACAATTCCTTTTAGAACATGGTTTACAACGGGGCTCGGCCTTGGGGACACTACAATCCCCCTCCCCTTATTTTTTCATAATCCTCAGTGCAACTTTACACAGCATCTACAAGCTTTTCAAAAAATTTCAAAAAGATTCGGGTACTCTGCCTGCATAACATCTGCATGCTCCCATGTCGCGTCCTCAAGACCATACCAGGTACATTGGACCTTTACAAGCTCTATGACTCGATTCTGGAGATGTTTGCTTTTCCTGTCCAATATGCATACAGGATGCACTTGCAGGACACCTTCTGGTTCCACCTGAATCACATTCCA
>CBVK0101429275.1:0-11046 GCA_900067695.1 Picea abies
AAGTAAGATAAACCATTCAATGAAGAGGAGTAAACATCACCAACATAAAACACGTAGGAATCCTGTGAATCGTCCCTTTTATTACTGGTAGATCTCTTAAAAAATATTATAGTTTACAACTTGCTTGGGTGTAAAGATCAACCCTCAATACTTCGAAGTTTGAAGTATTTATAAGAAAAATTACAATTGATACTGTCATTAATGATCAAGACATGGTAGAATCCGAATCTAACTAGCTAGATAACAAAATAAAAAATTGTAGGAACTGCTAATGATCTGTAGGAACTGCTAATAATTGTAGGAACTGAATCCTATGATCGAGACTGCATTCAATGGTATGACTTCCATTGGCACGTTCTTCTCCTTCTCCTTGACTAGCTTGTCCAACTTAGATTCCATTTCTTTAATTTGATCATACTGCTCCATGATCAACTTCGACATATCCTATTTCTGTCCTTCGGTCTTGGCCATCTCTTTATCCTGTGGATCTTTAGTAGAAGAGATTTTCAATTGTTTCCTCAGAGAAATTATGTCAACATTCTTCTTTTTGATCAACTCTTCTACTGCTTTGATATTGGCCGAATCATACCCAATTTTGAGCACTAGTTCTTCCAGGGACTTAATTTTGTTATCCTTTTCCAAATATGACACCGTCTACAGCTTCAGCTGAGTCTGGACATTGTTCAATGAAACCTGTAGCTTTGCTGCAGTCGTGGAGGTGTTCGCCAAGGTGGAGAAAATCATTTCTCTAGTCTATTTGTGTAAATCCATTTGATCAATCAGATGTACGTCTACAACATCGAACTCGAATGTTGCCCTTTTACAATCATAAATTGCTTTGGGCTTAGGTATCTTTGCCTATAAGTAGGCCATGTCTTGCAGAGTCATATCTTCCATCACTTTTTCCAATTGGTCTGCTACATCTGGAGTTGTTACTGATGTTGTTGTTGGAATTTCCCCTGTAGTAGTTGATGTTTTCAATGTTGTACTAACTGATCCTGTGATCGGGACTGCATTCAATGGTATGACTTCCATTGGCACATTCTGCTCCTTCTCCTTGACTAGCTTGTCCAACTTAGATTCCATTTCTTTAATTTGAGCATACTTCTCCATGATCAACTTCGACATATCCTATTTCTGTCCTTCGGTCTTGGCCATCTCTTTATCCTGTGGATCTTTAGTAGAAGAGATTTTCAATTGTTTCCTCAGAGAAATTATGTCAACATTCTTCTTTTTGATCAACTCTTCTACTGCTTTGATATTGGCCGAATCATACCCAATTTTGAGCACTAGTTCTTCCAGGGACTTAATTTTGTTATCCTTTTCCAAATATGACACCGTCTACAGCTTCAGCTGAGTCTAGACATTGTTCAATGAAACCTGTAGCTTCTGTAGTCGTGGAGGTGTTCGCCAAGGTGGAGAAAATCATTTCTCTAGTCTATCTGTGTAAATCCATTTGATCAATCAGATGTACGTCTACAACATCGAACTCGAATGTTTCCCTTTTACAATCATAAATTGCTTTGGGCTTAGGTATCTGTGCCTATAAGTAGGCCATGTGCATTTTCCCCTTTTCTGTATCAAAGTCAGATAGTATTCTATGCTAAGATGTGGATGTTTGTTTCCAAAATTGATCATAGGTACTATTCGTCAGGATCTCATTTTTCTTCTTAATCAGGTTATATTTCTCAAAAAGGTTCATCCCTGCAGGCTCCTGTGCGGCCCTAGTTGTTAATGTTGTGTCACCCTGCTTCTTCAATGAGGAGGTGGACATCGTCGGTTGGATTCCTGAGGAAAATGGATAATGTTCCCCTTCCAAGACTGTACTAGACTGAGTCTCTCCTCCACCAGACCTGTAAGGTGTATGACTAGTCTTGGGCCTTTTTCTATAAACTTGGAAATAACCTGTTGAGACTTCAGTGACCGAGGGAGATACATATTTCTTGGGTCTTTTCTCTGCTAGTGCCTGATGGGTATCAGTATGTGCAATGATGGTAGAAGGGGGTTGTTGTTTGGTATCTATCAGAGTGTTCTCATCCCACTCTGTCTGTTTCATGAACTTCTAGATCTCTAGTTTGGAAAGATGAGCGTATGGAGAGATTTTATTCCTTAGTATGGTTTCTGCAATGATACCACATGGATCATAATTCCATGGGAAAATTTGCTTGGACTTGATCTCCAACAACAACTTGTTTTCTTCTTCTCCTGCTTCTCTGCTATTGCAGACTATTTGACCTTTAATCCTGAGCTGTTGTTTCTTTTTAAAGGCCAAAAAATGGATGTCACCAGAGTTGATCCTTTGTTTGATGTATTCTAGGGAAAATATTATGACAGGCATGAACTTTGGCAGCTTGTAGGGGGCCATCTCACACCCATAAAATCTGATCTCTGTGTGGTCTTGGTATAAATACCAATCCCTTGTTTTAGCAAGGTCTGATAGGTGCAGGATCCTATGAATCTCTTTGTTTATTCTGGGCTCTTCCCTCCTACTTAACATGCTTACCATTAGATGGTAAAATTGGTCGACGAAATGCTTAAAAATGAACTCATAAAAGTTCCTCCTTACCAACGATGTTCAAGCTGTAATAGACTGTGGACTTCCTTTTGTGTCGAGCTTATGTAGGATAAAAGAAATCTTCTTTGAATGGAAAAATAGGAACATGTAGGCCAATATTGATGAATACCGGAACATTCCTTTGGTGGGAAATTTGAAAAGTTTCTCATGCATGTTATCGGCCAAAAATTGGCTGAAGTTGAACTGGGTGGTGGATTTCTATTCAGTGGAGAAAATGGACATGAAACCTAGGATGGGTTTGTCCACCCACTCGTCTGAATAATACCCGAGTAGACACCACAAAGAGGAAATTATTTGGTTTCCTTTTGATGAAAACATGGAGGAATGGTGAGGGGGTTTTTTCTTGGGGAATTGGGTACTCTCAGGGAGGAACAATTTGAAAATTTGCTCTCTTTGAGGAAACGATAAATTTTTGCACATTTCGGTTAAAATTTCGATGGTGAAATGGGAAAAGGATTCGGATCTGGGAATTTGCATCATTTGGTCAATGGATTCAGGTGTAATGGTAAACAGGGTCTCTCCAGATGATGAGACGATAGCTCTGTTATTGGGAAGATAGTGCGCCTGGCACTTGAGGGTGAACTCGGGAAAATGGTGAATTTGGAGAAAAAGATACAGTGGGAGATTGGACTCCCAGAGTCCAATCTTGTCACTCTAGTCTAGGAAGGTGTCTTTGAACTGTGAGTTTTAATCAAAAAAATCAAATTCACATTTGGGTTCTGAGATTAGGTAATCTTTGTTGGCTAGAGGGATCCGGTCAAGGTCGACAGGAGGTGGGAAGAATGGATTTTCATCGATCTCTAAGTGTTTGGACTTTGGCGCCATCACTTCGATTGGCACCAGCAAAAATATGAAAGAGAAAGATGCTGACTGTAATGTCTAGAGATTATTGGTGGTTGAAGGAAAAAATATGAGGAGGACGATGATTTCAGCGACATCTGGATCGTGAATGGTGAAAAACAAGATTATCTGGATGAATGGGTATTCATTGGGGCGCGGGGGACAAGTCGACAGGTTTAACGGATATGTTTAGCTACATTGATTGGCCAATGGATATCCCGAGGATGAGGTGAAGGGTAACAGAGAGGTGACGGGTTCATGAGGATGACATGGAGGATAGGGAGTGGAGGACAAGTGAATGGAATGTGATGTGTTATGAGTGATTGGGGAAAAAGGTATGCTGGTAGAATAAAAATGCATGACTTATAAGAGACTATAGTGGAGTGTGATGTCATGAGGCAGTGGTGGTATGGGAAACTTGTATGAATTTTTACTCAGAGGAGGGGATAGGTGGTAACTGGTTTGGAGCAAGGGGGGTCCGAGTTAACATAAACGTGCCACGTTAGGATGGGGCCTGCCGGAGAATACCACCAACTCGGACCCCCTCCCTCCATTAAAGGTAGAACAATTGGGGGGGTCTGATATTACCTGTTGACCGTAGATCTGAGCATTGTTTGCTCAACCATTGATCTAGGCGCACCATTTAATCACAGAGTGAAAATCACATTACATTGAAAAAACTTAGGATAGTGCCATTTTGTGGGTTTTTTGCGCTGCTTCTTTTAATTTTTGCACCAAGGGGTTAGAACACAACCTTTTAACATCAAAACAAAGAATCTCAACCAACTTTATGCTTGTTTTATTGAAATAAAATCCAAACTAACCTATGTACTAATCTATTTACCTAACACATTTAACCCAGATTAGGTTGTTGGTCTAAAAATTACTCTACCCTGGAGCTATTTGATTAAGTTTAAACAATTTGATCAAATTTATTCACTAGCTAATCTAACTAACTTGGCTAAGATTAAACAAATTTATTCACTAGCTAATCTAACTAACTTGGCTAAGATTAAACAGTTTATCCAAGATTTATTCACTAATCCTATCAACATAAATTCAAAAGGATTGACCATGGTTAGATTGTATGGATCATGACATTCTTATTGCATGGGGTTCATCATTTTTTTATACCCTCTCTTATTCTTTCTTTCTTTTTCTTTTCTTTCTCTTTTTTTTTTTCTTTTGTCTTTTCTTTCTTTTTCTTTTGTAAATTATTTGTAGAATGAAATATTATTTACAACAAAAAATACAACAAGAGTAAAAAATTTCCAGTCACTAGTTGATCCTATGAAACATAGGGTTATAATAGAGAGACTTGGGATATCTGTGGAGATCAGTTGCAATGAAGGAAGAAATGTACAGTTCACATCACTAGATTATTCAAGAATATGAATAAAGAGCCAAAGCGACAAATATTTGTGGTCGTAGCCCTAGGGGGGGTGAACCACGATATATCTGTGTTTTGTGCGAATGTATGCAGTGTTTCTTATTGTATTTTATTTAGTAAGTTTATGATGAACATGTTAAATGATAAAGGAAATAATATTGTGCACTAAGAATAAACTAATGGAATCTGTAGAATAACACTAAGTAAATTAATGGCAGAGCTAGTGGTTAGATATGAAGCTTATGGTACAATAGATGAATATATATCATGGAATATAGGCAACTATAATGGTTAATGGAGTCTTTTTGGAATATTAGTGTGTTATTGGTCTAAACTAAGATCTAATGAGGGTTTGAGGGCTAACCATGAGTAGATGCAATGCCTATGAGAGAGAAACACATCGCTTCCCATGGTTGCGGACACATGATTCTTGCGTCCAACCATTGAAGCCATCTTGGGTGAGACTGCACAGTGCACTTTGTGCACTGTGTTTCCTTCTAGTATCCAGGAGGTCCGATGGAAGAAGGTAAGTTGGTAATCCTGTAGTTAGAACTTGGGCCAATTCATAGTAAACCAACAATATGTCAAGAACCCCTTTCCCAAAAGTACTTCCCCCAAACTACCTCATACTCACTACATGGCATAGAAAGGGTATTCGCGTGAAACATTCCTTGACTTGGGGATTGGCCTACCTAATAGGGCACCATGATGTGCCACCAATATCTAAATTTGGCAAAGTTTATAAGGTCTTTGAGCATTTTTTTAATTTGAAAAGGGGGGAATTAATGCACTTGATTGTGTGGTTCTTTTATTAAATGTGACTTACTTAGCATGATACATGTGACTTGTGGACCCTTGGAGGGAATATTTTCTTGTCTTTGTAGGACCTTTCCCAGTGAAATATATTCATGGAGGGACTAAGTGACTTGGACCTTCATAGCGGTTTGAAATCCCACTAGATGTATGTTGTGCCCCACTCATTGGAGGCCTAAGATGATGAATGTTTCACCTTGAGAGACGTCCCTAGCATGTGATGAAGGGATGGAACCATGAAGAGAGGGTGACATCACCTTCCTATTCCCTAACTTCCCTCTTGGAGAGCTTGACATCACACATTTGGGAGGATGTTTGGCCATTTTAGTGGACTTGGTGGTGTTGTGGGCTTGAAGCTGTACCTTCTTGCTTGATATTGGGATGACGTGGCACCTTCCTATCTTGAAATCCTAGCCTTTGGAAGCTTGTATTCAAATTTTCCACATTGGAGAGGAGTTTTATGGGTTTATGTCCCATCATTTTTTTATTTTTGCTCATTTTGTGGCCTATGTGGGTAAAAAGAGAAAAACGTTTTTCTAATTAAGCATTGTAAATTTTGGTTATGACCTAAAATTAGGGTTTTAATGTAAAAGTGGACAAATGTGGAAAAACATGACTTGGGGTTCCTCATGTAAATATGAGGCAAGTCATTTTTATTTTCTCATAACTCATCACTTGGAAAAATACTCTTGGACTAAAATTTTGGCCCTCTTGGGAAATTCACTATCTCTCTTTCTCTTGTCAAATGGATGTAACACTTTTTATTCAGAGAATTAAAGGATAGCTACTTCTCTTGGTGGTGTTTCTTTGGAAATTTGTGGAGGAAATATTGGTCGTAAGGGTTTATTTTATGCTCTCTCTTGGATTTGGTGAGTGATTTTTGCAATTAATTGTTGTTTTGCTTGTTTAAATTCAAGAAAAAAATATTAAAACCTAGGAGGAGTAAAAGGGCTTACATCCTCCACCAAGGTTTATTTCTTCTTTGGTATTGAAGGGCTATAAGTCTTGAAACAAGAATTAAGAGGGTTTACACCCTTGTTTCAAGGCTTAGCTAGGGTTTATTTCTCTAGGAGGTAAGAGAGTTTGCATCCCTAGAGAAACTTCAAACCCTAGTTCATCTTGGATCCCAAGATAGAGAATTTGGAAGGATTTTTGTTGGGTTTTATAAGGTTTTAACTCTTAAAAAATATCTCTCCTTCCTCTTTGTTTATTTTACCTTCCAAGGAAGAGACTTCATTCACCCAAGGCACTAATCTTTGCATTGAAGATTGTTAATTGTCACATTGGTAAACATGGATATTTCTGGTTTGGAATTGTGCAAGTTGGATTTGAAATTTAGATTATTTAGAATATATTATGCTCCAAGGGCATATTTATTGGCCAAGTGGTTAGTTTTCTGTAGCATATATTAAGCTACAACCATTAGGGATGCATTAAAATCTCTTTTTGAACAAGTTTTCTTCACTTTTGACTGCTGAAATTTTCTTGTAAGCAATGAATTTTGATCTACTATTCAAGGGCTATTGATTGGGTGGATTGCTTGCTGATTTTGTTGGTTAAAAGTTATTGGGGTAACAATAATAAGATACAACCATAAGATTATCATAATATTTTGCTGATAATTCATTTTTATAACCTTCTTTGGTATCTAATTCATTGTTTCAAGAATTGTCATATTGTCTCTAAGTTGCATACTAATTTGTCCAATATTATATGCCTATTAGATGATGTAATTTGTATATTTTATAACTTTTTCATTGTTGATACATAATTGTTTATTGCTGCAATTTTGGGACAACAAGGTTTCTTGTTGATTTCCATATTGTCTTTGTTGGAATATTCACCAATACTGAGAGGGTGGGGGGTGAATCAGTATTGAATTTTTTTTACCATTTTTAACCTTAAGAACATCATGTAAACATTAACCATTAAAAATTCCATTTATCATAAAAAAAAACCATACACAAAACACAATGATTTTTACGTGGAAATCAAAGCAGGAGAAAACCACATAATTCATTTCTTATATTGTGTTAAGATTACATTCATAGGAAGCACCACATTCCAATATTCTCCAACACAAACTAGAAGGAGGCACCAACCCAATTATTTACAGGCACCAACTTGAAGGAAGCTCCAACTCCTCGATTTACTATCACCGACTGGAAGGAGGAACCAACCCCTTGGATTTACCAGCTCCAACTAGAAGGAAGCACCCACTCCCTAAAACACAAGAACCAACATGCTGAATGAAGACGCCATTATTCTTAACTTAGCACCAACTCAATAAGATATCACCAATCCAAGATCTTCATACACATATTACTTCTAACTTCACTTGCATGCTTCATTCTGTAGAAAATCCTTCAAACTATAGCAAGCCTCATAGAATCAATCCCAAAATGTAATCACTGATGAAAAAATCCACTGAAGGTAACATCCATTCATGAAAATGTCCACTAACGCAAACATCCACCCACTGCAACATCTCTACAATATAACAACTTAATAGTAGAGCATATGGAAACATCACAACCTCATGACAACATCATGACAACATCACAACTTCATAGTAGAACATACATCAACATCACAACCTCAATGAAACATCATGAAAACATCAAAACTTCATAGCAGAGCATACATCAACATCACAACCTCAATGAAACATCATGAAAACATCACAACTTCATATCAGAGCATACAACAACACCACAACCTCACAACAATGCATACAACAACCTCACAACCTTATAGCATACCTTGAGAATAAGAAATACCTTAAGAGAATCCCTTAGACTTATATTGCACACCAGAAATACATCCCAAAACCTTGATCACACCTCATACTTGATCTCTTCATTGGTTACCCTAAAAATGAAAAATTCTATCCTGAATTTATACTAATTCCATCCCCCAAAATTAGCTGAGTCAACCTCAATTTTCTAGCTGGGTTGTCGGATGGAAAAACTCATATCTCCTCATTCCTAGGGAGGTATAAGGACTTCAATATACCATTGGAAAGGTATCATAATAATATTTACAACCATGTAAATTTTTCTTCCACTTGAGTTAGTTATGTATGGTAAAAATTCCCTCAAACATAGGGTATCCAAATTGACCGCAAATAATACTTTCAATAATCTCCATCTTGCAATCTTTATCTTGGACATCTATAGGATTCTTCACTTGAATTTAGGGGATTATTCACTTGGTTTTATGGATTCTTCAAGGATCCATTTGTGTACAACTCAAAGTGGTCATGTGGAAACAACCACATGTTATGTCATCTCGTGAGGGCCATGCTTAAAAACTACACCATAAGGGGACCACTTTGGAGTTATATACATTTATGTCAAGGATCCTTCAAGGGGGACCACTTTGGAGTTATATACATTTATGTCAAGGATCCTTCAAGGAACTTCAAAGATTCTTCAATTGGACACATAATTACCACTTCAGTGCATTCTTCAATTTTCCTTGACATTGACTCGTCCTCATGGCTTGAATACTGCATGTTGGCTTCACAAGGCTTCATCAAAATATATTCAAGGCTTATTCTCTTCGCTTCATGGCTTCAATGATTCTCTACTTGGATCCATGGTTTAAATACTAAAAAAATATCCCTTTTTCACTGCCACATCATAATAATCATTGTTACACCCTTATCATTACTTCCACATCATCATCATCACTACCAATTTGACATCAATGGCAACATTTTCTCAACAATCTCCCCCTTTTCATTGATGGAAACACCTTCTTCCTTTTGTAGTGATGCATACTCACTCTATCCAACACCATGCTAACTCTATCCATCACTTTTTTTCTTTCCCCCTTTGAAATCAATGGAAAAGGGATCATTTTTTCTTATCATATGACTCCCCCTGTCACCGATGACTTGTTTCTCTCCCCTTTGACATCCAGGATAAAGAGTTTCTCCCCCTCTAGAATTTCATGATTCTCTTTCTTATTCTATTGCTCCTCATTTCTTCATGCTTTCATCCACTGTCATTTAACTCATTTTACTACTCTGTCTATCATCTATGGTTCCTTCTTTTGACTGCAATGCTATCTTTTTTAGCATATTTCCTTTTCGACAATACCCCTCGTTTCACTGTGTTGAATCCCCCTTAGACTGGGCCATTTCTTGAATCTTTATGAAGTATCTCCCCCTGTGATATTTTATGATTTACCAAGCCATTGTCTTCTTCTCATGCAATCCTTTGTTTTCCTTTATTTGGTCTCCCTTTCCTTCTACTTAGACTCCCCATCAACATTATCCATGATATTGGGGGTCTCTATGCCAATTTGTTTGGAATAATGTATAATTTTTATTTGCTACATGATCATCATTTGTAATCCTGACATATTTCTATTTACTTGCATATTTATCATTGTTACTCATCTCTGCAACTCCCGTGGGTATGTCCTATGAGAATTCTCCATTGGCCCATTCTTATTTTTTTTGTTTCTTCTCCAAACCTTATTATATTTGATATGAACATTTTCTTTCATGTAAGAATCCATCATGCTTCTAGAATCCCGAGCTATGTGTCCATATTTGTGGAATTTGTAACATTCAATATTATTGTAGATACCTCTATTCCTTACCTGAGTATTTCTTGCATAATATCTACATTCTATAGCCTTATGTCCAAAATTGTTGCAAGAGAAACAATAACCAAGAAAGAAACTTTGATACCTGGGAGAAAAGGGTCTTATTTGAAAAGGAGGTCTTTGATATTATTGCTTGTCACGTCTTTATTTATCATGGTATTTTACTCTGCTATTGGAATCCTTTGAACCATCTGTATGATTTTTAGGTCTTTCTTCAGTCTTTATTGGTAGTTTGAAACTCTTTTCTTCTTCAATGTGTTTTTGCTTGTGGTCATACCCAATACCTGTCTTGTCACTGGGAAATATTTGCTGATTTAGGATGTCTTTTAAGGCTAATGAACTCTTCTCAAACTTCAAGTTTGTGGTAGTGGTCCTTTTCACTTCTTCTCTTATAGAAACAAATTCAAGTTCTTTTGCTTGACATATTTCTTCCTTCCCTTTTAGTGATTGTTTAGGACTTCTTCAACTTTCTTGTCCGCTTCTATTTGAATCATAACATTCTGCAGGTTTGTACTAAGTTGGGTATATTTCTCTTCTAATTTATTGATGCAGGAGCATCTCCAACATCAAGCGAGCTAGCATGGAAGCAAAAGACAGCTGGACAAGTGCCAGCACGAATTTTTGAAATTACCTTGAAGTTGTTGCACAATCTTAAATGAGGCCATTAAGAAGAAGCACACTTGTAAAATGTGAACAGACCTTGAGTGATTTTCTCTCATCCTTAGTAGGTAGAAGGAATTTATAGTAGTTAATGCAAGTAGGTAGAATTCAATTCTAGATTAGACAGTTTTAGAGCGCAAGAGGGAAA
>CBVK0101429281.1:1879-14193 GCA_900067695.1 Picea abies
TAAATTTAATGGAGAAATTAGAAGTGGGTTAACCCTAAAATAAGGAAAGTAGGCAAAGTGACCTAGAAGATGTTTTAAAAGAATCTACTTGGAGAGTATAAATAAGAGGGAAGGCTCTCTCATTTAAATCACACTTGAGAATATTGAATACCTATAGGTGTCTGAGGTAACCAAAGTATATCTAAGCTGAATTTCTAAGGGAAGGCGAGGAAAAGAAGGCCAAAATTCAAGGAAGAATAAATTCTTTTGATGATGCTTTCTAAGGTATGTTATTTACAGGTCATCTCACCATTTTTTCAATAAAAAAATTTTTAGAATGATTCAGACCGTGAAATTGATATTCCATTGAGGAAACATATCCAAATATATTTGGTAAAAAATTTAGCTTGTGGGTCATTGTATTTTTGTAGTTACACTCCGTGCAAAATAGGGTTTGTGGCTAGTCCTGAAACTAGTCAAAAACAGGTGTTCCAGGTAAAAACGTCATAACTTATTCATAACATATCCAAATTTAGAAAGACCAAATTTTATGGTTATAGTAAATTATTGGTATTCTGTGTAATACTTTCAGATCGATTCAACAAATATTTCATGTCGGGCACGCTCTACAAGGTCTCTCTCTAGAATAAGAAAACATTCAACAAGGTATGTCATTTTTTCTATAACTAATTTTCTGAGAGGTTCCAAGTAGTGACACTTGGAGGAATTGCATAAAACACAGTGAAGAATATTGTATATCAGTTTCAAATATTTATTCATTACAAGTATAAATTTATGATTATTTCAAGTCAGGGTTGTTGACTAATCCAAAACTAGTCATGTGAGACTAAAGAAAAGTTTGAAGTAAATGTTAGTCTCTTGTTGTTTAAATTTAAGGAAGGTTTACAGGTATGTGATCATATACACCAGGTCTATTACAGAGTTATAAATCATATTTGGATGATGAAATTGATGAGGGATTTTGGTTGAGGTACAAGTTGGGTACATGGTTGAGATAAGTAGTTGATGAGTTGACACATACATGAGGTGTACAGTTGATGATGTTGGTACATATTGATGAGTCATAGTTGATGAGTAGTTGATACATGATTAGTAAATACTTGGAACATGGTTGGTTGCACTTGTTTATGGTACAGTTTTATTACAGATTGTTTGGTACAAGTTGGTGCATGGTTGATGCACTTGTTTATGGTACAGGTTGGTGCATAGTTGATGCACTTGTTTATGGTACAGATTGATTACAGGTTGAGGTACAGGTTGATGCATGGTTTATGCATGGTTCAAGTTTATTGGTACAAGTTTACAGCAGTATATCTCACAGTGATAGTGTGACAGTGGTTCCATCATTCTACTTCTACTTTAGGGCGGTTGGACGGGGCAAGGATGGGTGGTTGTAGCCACCTTCCGGTTATAGCCAGAGAACTTAGGAGGTTTTAGCCTCCTTCTGGTTGTATCCAAAGAATCATGGAGTTGGAGCTTCCCTCAAGTTGTAGCCTGAGAAACTAGGGGGTTGGAGCCTCATTCCAGTTGCAACTGGAAAACAAAGGAAGTTGGTGCTTCCAATGAATGTAATTCTTCAAGACATATAATAAAAATCATTATGTGGTTTTCTCCCGATTTGGGTTTCCACATAAAACACTGGTGTATTGTGTATGTGTGTTATTGTTCATTTCTTATTGCTCATTATTGGATAATAATTCTACATCGATATAACACTTGGATTATTTGGAGAAAAAGGATTATAATTACGCTATTACTGATTCACCCCCCTGTCAGTAATCCAACAATTGGTATCAGATCAAGTTCCTTCAGAAATTAGTTTAACCACTGAAAGGTAGATCATGGAGAGTACCAACTAATATAAAAATGGAATACCACACTTTGATGGACATAAGTATTCTTTTTTTAGCATACGTATGAATACATATATACAAGCACATGGGTTTGAAATTTGGTAATCAATTGTAGATGGATAGATAGTACCAGCAGTTCCACCAACAAATGACAAAGAAGTGAAACTTGGTCAGAATAATTCCAAAGCTACAAATGCACTTTTGAATGGTTTCAGTGAAACAATATTCACCAAAGTTGCACATTGTAAATCCACATAAGAGATTTGGGACAAGATTTGAAATATTTATGAAGGAGATACAAAAGTCAAAGCAACAAAAATTCAAACTTACAGAAGTCAGTTCGAACAACTAAAAATGAAGGAAGATGAGAATATTGCAGCCTAATTATTAAGAGTTGACGAAACAGTGAATGAAATCATAGGATTGGGAGAAGAAATCAAAGAATTTGTAATTGTTCAAAAAGTACTAAGATCTCTTCCTATGAGATTCAACCCTAAGATATCAACACTAGAAGAAAGATCGGATATGAACTCAATAAGCATGGACAAACTGCATGGAATCTTCATAGAATATGAAATGAGAACTGAACAACAAAACCCAGATGTAAAAGAAGAAGCCTTCAAAGCATCCAAAAGATCAAAGAAAAAAAAAAGGAACAAGAAGAATATAGTAGCAGTAGTGACGTCTCGGAAGATGATGAAGAAGTGGCCAACTTCGTCAAAATAATAAACAAGGGAACCAATGTTAGGTATAGAGGTAAGATTCCTTTAATTTGTTTTAATTGTGATGGTATTGATCATTTTGCTAACAAATGTCCTCATAAGAAAAAGAGAAATGATGAAGGTTACTTAAAAGGCAAACACACATATAAAGGAAAAATAACTACAAAGAAAGATTTCAAGAAAAGCTTATGCATCAAAGAAAACATCTCATCATCATATGAAGATGAAATCAGTGACAGTGAGACAGGAATAATTCTATTCATAGAAGTAAAAGATTTTGATAAAGAAGACTCTGAAGAAGAATATGAACAAGCCGAAGAAGGATATGAAGAATTTGAAGATGAAATTGAAGAGGCATAAGTTGACTATCGAAAAGAATTAATGTGTGACATAGAAGTTATCAGAAGAGAAAAGAAGAAAAACAAAAAACTACAAGCAGAACTAGAAAAGAAAGAGGACACTCAAGAACTAGAACAAATGATCACAAGATTGAAGATTCAAATAGAAGAAGATAAAAGAATTGAAGAATAACTCAAAGAACAACTAGAAGAAAAGGACAAGATCATTGGAAACTTGGACGCAGAGATTGTCATACTAAGAAAGGATATTCAAAAGAAAAATATGCAGAATATCTCAAAAGTTCTGGATGACATTATCATCAGTCAAAAATATCATCTTGACAAGTCTGGACTTGGATACAATCAGACATAAAAAAGGATCAAGCTCCAAAACAGCAGAGCAAGAAACAAATACAAAAAGCTATGCAGAAACAATCAAAGGGGATAGGAAGATATACAAGAAAGATTACAGGGACACTCCTCCACCGAGAAAATTCAGATTTCAGAATAAAAAACAGACAGATAGACCTCAAGAAAAAGAAGGATTCATAAGAGCACCTTCTTTCAGAAGATCTTCAACTCTCAGGTATCAAACTATATTTTTTGGTTTATGTTGTGCATGTAATAATTTTGGACATAAAGTTGTGAATTGCAGAGCTAACAACAAGAACAATAACAACTTTGAGAGTCATACACAAAGGGGTTACTCAAGAAGACCTAGTGAAACACAAAGAAGAAGTTACAACGGGTTTGAATCTTTGAGAACTGAAGTGGAATGTTACAAATGTAACAATTTTGGACATGTGGCCAAAAATTGCAGAATGACAGTCCCTCCTAAAGAACCTCAATAGAATAACAACAGTCGCAGACAAGAACCTCAAAAAATGACATGGATAAGAAAGCAAGATCAGTATAGCAATGAAGAATGCACAGTTTCTCTATAAGCTAAGCAGAAGAAACATGGTTGGTATGTTGACAGTGGGTGTTCAAAACACATGACAGGTGATAGAGAAAAAATTCTTACATTGTGAAAGGAAAGAAATGGATCAATCTCCTTCGGAAATGATAATTAAGCCAAAATCATTGGAGAAAGCACAGTCTGAATTGGGAACAAGAATAAAAAGGAAAAAAATGTTCTACTGGTAGAAGATATGAAACATAATTTTCTAAGTGTGAGTCAAATGTGTGACCTAGGTCATAAAGTTAATTTCGATTCACAAAAGTGTGAAATAAGAAGAGAAGGTTAAGGGAAATTGGTCAGTACAGCTGCAAGAACTTCAAACAACATTTATGTGTTAAGTTAAATTGGAAATGAAAAGTGTTGTCTAGGAAAGCATGATGAAAGTTGGCTATGGCACAAAAAACGAGTCACATGCATTTTGATAACCTTGTCAAAGTCAGCAAAAGAGAAGCAATCAGAGAAATGCCCCAGATCACGAAACCAACCAACACTTTATGCAAGCATTGTCAACAAGGAACACAAACAAAGACCAGGTTCAAATCAAAGGAATATTCAACAACAAGACCATTGAAAATTGTGTATATTGATCTAGTTGGACCAACTACAACAAAGGGCTTAAAAGGTGAGAGATACTTTATGTTATTGGTGATGATTATACAAGAATGATTGTAGTTTGTTTTCTCAAGAACAAGTCAGAAGATTTTGAAAACTTCAATATCTACAAGGAAATGGTTGAAAATGAGATGGATTCAAGAATCAAATGCTTGAGATGTGATAATGGAGGATATTTCACTTCAAATAAATTTATGGACTATTGTAGCAATCATGGAATAAAAATTCAATTCTCCGTGGCTAGGACACCTCAACAGAATGGAGTTGTTGAAAGAAAGAATAGGATAGTACAGGAAATGGCTCGAACAATGCTAATGGATTCCAAATTGAAAAATATATTTTGGACACAGGCAGTGCATACAACAATTCACATTCAAAACAAAGTAATGCTCAGAAACAACACTCATAAAACTCCCTACGAGCTATGGAAAGGAAGACCAACAAATGTGAAGCACTTCAGAGTTTTTGGAAGCAAATGCTACATAAAAAGATGGCAAAATGGGAAAGTTTGACTCTCGTGTGGACAAAGGAGTACTTGTTCATTACTTAAGTACAAGGAAAGCATACAAGTGTTACAACCTAAGATTGAACAAAGTTGTGGAAAGCATCAATGTAACAATTGATGAAACAGGCAGACCAGAATCAAAAGAAGAAGAAAACAAATCAATGGAACAACTTTTCGAAGAAGAAGAAGCAGAAGATGAAGTAGAAGAGGATGATGAAGAGAATCCGACAAAAACATAAGAGAAAGTTCAACAAGTATCTCCAAAGACACCTACAAACGAGTACAAAAGAATCATCCTTCAGATCAGATTATTGGAAACAAAGATGCAGGAGTGGAGACTAGAAGAAAAATGCGTTCACCAGAACAAACACACCTAACACTCTTATCTACAATTGAACAAAACTATTTTGAAGAATCCAACAAGGATGAATTTTGGAATAAGGCCACGAATGAAGAATTGGATCAAATAGAGAAAAATGACACTTGAGAACTGGTTCCAATACCAAAGAATAAGAATGTGATCGACACAAAATGGGTTTTTGGGAATAAATTAGATGAAGATGGACAAGTTACAAGGAACAAAGCTAGATTGGTATGTAAAGGATATGCACAGATTGAAGGAATCGACTTTGAAGAGACATTTTCCCCAGTAGTCATAATGGAAGCAATTTGGTTTCTTTTAGCCTATGCATGCTCCAAAAATGTTAAAGTATATCAGATGGATGTAAAATCATTTTTTTTGAATGGGGAACTTGAAGAACAAGTCTACATTGAATAACCAGAAGGATTTCATTTGTCATAGAACGCAGATTATGTGTGTAAATTAAAGAAGGCCTTGTATGGTCTAAAAAATACTCCTAAAGCATGGTACTATAGACTAGATAAGTATCTGCAACAGGCAGGGTTCAAAAAAGGAAGTGCAGATAGCAACCTCTACATCAAGGTAAGTGAAGGTAATATTTTATTAATTGAAGTTTATGTTGATGACATTATTTTTGGTAGTGATGATGACAGGTTAAGCCAGAAATTTGAAAAAGATATGCATAATGAATTTTAAATGTCATTACTTGGAGAACTATCCTTCTTTTTGGGACTTCAAATACGTCAAAGAAACCAAGGAATCTTTATTTCTCAAACCAAGTATATCAGAGAAAATCTAAAGAGGTTCGGAATGGAAGATTGCAAACCAGTTATCACTCTCATGCAAACCAGTTGCAAGTTGAGCAAAGATGATGATTTGAATTATACAGATCAGAGGAAATACAGGTCAATGATTAACAACCTACTATATGTGACAGCATCCAAACCAGATGTAATGCAGGCATTTGGATAGGTGGCACGATTTTAAGCAGCACCAAAGGAGTCACATGTGTTAGTAGTGAAGAGGATTTTTAGATATCTCAAAGTAACAGAAGAGTTTGGATTATGGTATCCAAAAGGAAAGGATCTATCACTTATTGCCTACACAGATGCAGATTGGGTAGGTTGTATTGATGACCAACAAAGCACCATTAGAGCAGTGTTCTACTTGGGTGAGTGTTTAGTATCATGGCTAAGTAAGAAATAATCATCAGTATCTTTATCTAAAGTCGAGGCAGAGTATATTGCAATAGCATCATGTTGTACACAAGTTCTTTGGATGAAACAAACTCTAACAGATATACAGGTTGAGTATGATGAGCCCATTCCAATCTATTGCGATAATACAAGCGCCATCAGTATCTCGAAGAACCCGGTGATGCACTCCAAGATGAAGCACATTCCAATCAAGTATTACTTTCTACGGGATTAGGTTGCAGAAAAGAACATCAAAGTTGATTATGTGGGCACAAAAGAACAAGTGCAAGACATCTTCACAAAACCACTTCCACGGGAATCTTTTGAATATCTTCGCCAGAGACTTGGAGTTATTTCTACTCCAAAATGAATTCCTTTTTAATGCCTATATTCTATGTATTAGATTTACACAAGGAAGCATAATAAGAGGACAGTTCAGTCAGGGGGAGAAACCCCAGATGGAAAGATACCTTTGTCGTTGATGAAAAAGGGGGATATATTCATCATATACAGAGGATAGAGGCATAGTTCCAGGGGGAGAGATTTATTGGATGCAGAGGATAGAGGAATGGTTCCAGAGGGAGCATATTTATCAGATATAGAGGACAGAGGCATGGTTCCAGGGGGAGCATGAGTGATATGATTTCAATATTGCATCAGAGTGTTTCCATCAATGCCAAAGGGGGAGATTGTTGATTAAGGTTAGTTGTCATTGATGACAACCCTTGAAGAAATCACCGTAGCACAAAGGTTGGGCAATGGACCCAAGATTGTTTTATGTAAAGATGAATCATTATTGTATTTCCATGGTTGATAATAAGTAGAAATGGATGAACTCTAAAGTGGTCCCCTTATGGTGAAAGCCCTCATGGGAAGATGCTTTGCAGATTGAATTATCCTAGAAGTATGGTTAGAGAACCCATGTTTATTTGTGGAACAATGAGATGAACACCAGTGAATTTGTCAGTGAAACTATCCTAGATGGATAGTGTTTGTCATGCCATTTCTGGTATTATGCATAGCGTCACATAACTCCTCGCGGTTAGAGATTTATGGCCATGAGAATTTGGAGAACCCACGTTTGGGTAATGGACCCAAGTTTGTTTGATGGATAATGGTATGAGTTTTGATATATTTTCAAGTAATACTATTCTATATGGATAGTAAATTTCATTCCATTTTTTATGGTATGTGTAACGTCACATAACTCCTCATGGTTTGATATTTATGGCCTTACGAAGTTGGAGGACCCTCATATGTCATCTAAAAGCCCCAAAAGGTCAAAGTAGTCAAAGTGGTTTAAGAATTTTTAAAGGTAAATAATAAAGTGAAGTGATGAGTATATTGAATACCTATAGCATATTGAGCATATTGAATAATAAATAATCACACTTGAGCATATTGAATACCTATAGGTGTCTAAAGTAACCAAAGGATATCTAAGCCGAATTTATGAGGGAAGGTGAAGAAAAGAAGGTCAGAATTCAAGGAAGGGTAAATTCTTTTGATGATGCTTTCTAAGGTATGTTATTTACAGGTCATCTCACCATTTTCGCAATAATTTTGTTTCTAGAATGATTCAGACTGTGAAATTGATATTACATTGAGGAAACATATCCAATCATCTATGGTAAAAAAATCATCTTGTGGGTTGTTGTATTTTTGGAGTTACACTCCGTGGAAAATAGGGTTTGTGGCTAGTCCTGAAACTAGTAAAAAATAGGTATTTCGGGTAAAAAAGTCATAACTTCTTCATAACATATCCAAATTTAGTAAGACAAAATGTGTTGGTTATATTACAGTCTTTAGTATGTTTTGTAATAGTTTCAAATCAATTCAACAAATATTCCTTGCGGGGCACGCTTTACAAGTTCGCTCTCTAGAATAATTCATAATTCAACAAGGTATGTCATTTTTGCAATAACTAATTTTCTGGGAGGTTCCAAGTAGTGACACCTGGATTAATTGCATAAAACAAATTGAAGAACATTGTATATTAGTTTCATATATTTATTCATTACAAGTACAAAGTTATGATTATTTCAAGTCAGGGTTGTTGACTAATCCAAAACTAGTCATGTGAGACTAAAGAAAAGTTTGATGTAAATGTTTGTCTCTTGTTGTTTAAATTTAAGGAAGGTTTGCAGATATGTGATCATATACACCAGGTCTATTACAGAGTTATAAATTATATTTTTATGAGGGATTTTGGTTGAGGTACATGTTGGGTACATGGTTGAGACAAGTAGTTGATGAGTTGGTGCATACATGAGGTGTACAGTTGATGATGTTGGTACATATTGATGAGCCATAGTTGATGAGTAGTTGACACATGATTGGTACATACTTGAAACATGGTTGGTTTCACTTGTTTATGGTATAGGTTGATTACAGATTGTTTGGTACAGTTTGGTGCATGGTTGATGCACTTGTTTATGGTACAAGTTGGTGCATGGTTGATGCACTTGTTTATGGTACAGGTTGATTACAGTTTGAGGTATAGGTTGATGCATGGTTTAGGTTTATTGGTACAGGTTTACAACGGTATATCTCATAGTGATAGTGTGACAGTGGTTCCATCATTCTACTTCTACTTTAGGGTGGTTGGACGGGGCAAGGACATGTGGTTATAGCCACCTTCCGGTTGTAGCCGGAGAACATAGGGGGTTGTAGCCTCCTTCTGGTTGTAACCATAGAATTGGGGAGTTGGAGCTTCCCTCAGGTTGTATCCTAAGAAACTAGGGGGTTGGAGCCTCCTTCCAGTTGTAGCTGGAAAATAAAGGAAGTTGGTGCTTCCAATGAATGCAATTCTTCAAGACATATAAGAAAAAAAATTATGTGGTTTTCTACCGATTTGGGTTTCCACGTAAAACACTGGTGTAATGTGTATGTGTGTGATTGTTCATTTCTTATTGCTCATTATTAGATAATAATTCTACATTGATATAACACTTGGATTATTTGGAGGATTTTTTTATAATTATACTATTACTGATTCACCCCCCTTTTTAGTAATCCAACAAAACCCTCCCATATCGTTAAGTCATGTGAATAGTCTATCCATGTCAAATTTCAATGCATACAGAAACAGTTTGAAAAAATTTCAACATTGGCCCCATTCACAGGTCATTGTTTCCCGTGTCTAGTCCTAATACAATTTACTTGATTCTTATCCTTGATTTTATCCTCTAATACCTATTCTTGAAGGTTAAAAAGATCAACATCGGCTTCGAAGAGAATCCAATATCAATATATTTCTCTACTTCTATAGAGACTGTGCTCTCTATGTTTTAAAATATAACTACATGACACTACACTTAAATGACAAATTCCAACACTTAATGTTTTTAATTAGGATTAATTTCATATTTGGTTTATCAACTTGAAATTAAAATATGATACTTTTCAAGCTGGTTGTACCTTGATTCAAATACAAATATGAAATTAGGAATCATCAAAATATATACTAGAACATATGAAAAATAAGGTTTATGGTTTACATAATGAATTGATGATGGAAGAATGTGAGTGTGTGAGTTAAATTTGAGTCCAGAAACCCTCCCATATTGTTAAGGCATGTGAATATTCTATCCATGTCAAATTTTAGTGCATACAGAAACAATTTGAAAAAATTTCAACGTTGGCCCCATTCACATGTCACTCTTGTCTATGTTTAGTCCTCATACAATTTCTATTCCTTGTTCCTTGTAAAATTCATTTGACAGTACACACATCCCCGCATCTAGTACTGCAAGGAAGTATTTTTATGGTGTTGATTAATAAATCAATGAAAAGGAGGGATTTTTCATCACAACTATGACACAAATACATTGTATATAGATTAAGCAAAATGAAGAAAGACTGATGAAACCTTAAAACTTGCGTCAACCAATTTGTGTACTTTGAAAGAAAATTAGGGTTCTTAAAACTTGCGTCAACCAATTTGTGTACTTTGAAAGAAAATTAGGGTTTATGGTTTACATGATGAATTGATGATGGAATAAAGTGGGTGTGTGAGTAAAATTTGAGTCCATAAACCCTCCCATATCATTAAGGCATGCGAACAGTCTATCCATCACAAATTTCAGTGCATAAAGAAACAGTTTGAAAAAATTTCAACGTTGGCCCCATTCACAGGTCATTGTTGCTCGTGTCTAGTCCTAGTACAATTTATGTTCCTTGTTCCTTGTTCCTATTTCCTTGACCATGGTGTAGTCCCCAAGATCCATTATTTTTGTACAAAACATACTAATGGCATAAAATGTCCCACAAAAAGACCAAATATTTGCTACATAAGTCTTTTGTCTTTTTTCAAGGACTATGTAACGAATCTCAATTCTAAGAAGATTCAAATAGGACCTAAGAACCTTATGTTCTTTTATTAACCATGGGTTACATAAAACTATCATTCAATAGTCAAATTGTTACATTTCATTGTCATGCATCATGTGTACTGAGGGCTTGAGCCACCACAAAGGAAACATACAAAGAATTCTTGTCTTATGAACAAGATATCGTACTATCCATTTTGAGGTTTGGCATAGAGATTGTTCTTATAGAATACACTACATTGCACCATATAATCCCTACACTCCTTGCAAACCATGTAACACCATTCAAAGACACATTCTTGTGACGAATTAGCTATACTATCGACGAACATTTTTCGTCGATATTATAACTAATTCATCGCAAGATTATTTACATTCGTCTCTCTTGCAACGATATAAAATGATGCTTGGATTCATTTCATATTTGGTTTATCAACTTGAAATCAAAATTTGATACTTTGCAAGCTATTTGTACCTTGATTCAAATACAAATATGAAATTTTGAATCATTAACATATCTACTAGAACATATGAAAAATAGGGTTTATGGTTTACATGATGATATGATGATGGAAGAAAGTGGGTGTGTGAGTGAAATTTGAGTCCATAAACCCTCCCATATCATTAAGGCATGCGAATAGTCTATCCATGTCAAATTTCAATGCATATAGAAATAGTTTGAAAAATTTTTAACGTTGGCCCCATTCACATGTCATTGTTTCCCGCCTCTAGTATTTTTACGGTGTTGATTAAGCAATCAAACAAAAAGAGGGATTTTTCATCACAAATATGAAATGGATACATTGTATATACATTAATGTAGAACCTGAAATAAAAATGAAGAAAGACTGATGAAAACTTGAAACTTGCGTCAACCAATTTTTGTACTTTTAAAGAAAATTGGGGTTTATGGTTTACATGATGAATTGATGATGGAAGAAAGTGGGTGTGTGAGTCAAATTTGAGTCTATAGACCCTCCCATATCGTGAAGGCATGTGAATAGTATATCCATGTCAAATTTCAGTGCATACAAAAATAGTTTGAAAAAATTTCAATGTTGACCCTATTCACAGGTCATTGTTGCTCGTGGTTAGTCCTAGTACAATTTATGTTCATTGTTCCTTGTAACATTCGTTCGACAGTACACACGTCCCCGCATCTAGTACTGCAAGGGAGTATTTTTGTGGTGTTGATTAAGCAATCAATGAAAAAGAGGGGATTTTCATCACAACTATGACACAGATATATTGTATATACATTAATGTAGAACCTGAAAGAAAAATAAAGAAAGTGTTGATTAAGGTTGGTTGTCATTGATGTCAACCCTTGAAGAAAGACCCATAGCACAAAGTTTTGGGTAATGGAACCAATATTTTTTTATGTAAATATGACTCATTATTGTTTTTTCATGGTTGATAAGAAGTAAATATGGAT
>CBVK0101429284.1:0-26409 GCA_900067695.1 Picea abies
TCTTCCGATCTCACGCTAAAAAGAAATAAAAAGGGAAAAAGGAGAAAAAAGGGAATACAAAAATAGAAAAAGAAATAAAAACAAAAAAAGACGCACAAATTGATTGAACCACAGAATGTGGAAAAAAAACCAGTGCACAACAATTAATGCGACAATATCGAAAGCTAGCGTAGGAAAGAAAAGGTGCACAAAAAGAGGAAATACATTGCGAAAGACCCAATCATCACCCTAACAGAGGATGATGCGACATTAGTCACATACAAGGTATAAGACATGGGGGAAGAATTGGTTTATATTGCAGAGGCATTGAGAGAAGAGATCATGGACAATATCATCGAATTCCATGAAAATATACAACAAGTCTGGAGCCAAGAAGTACCACAACCCACAAAGTAGCAAAAGGAAAAGATACAATGACCCCATGCGAAGAATGAAGGAGAGGAGACAATACAAATTGTAGTACAAGGTAGGGAGACATTTATAGTCACACACCAAATGATGAGAATGGATTAAGAGACTGCGTAGAAACCGATGGGGTATGTGGATAAATTTGAAGTTGTCATGGCACAAATAAACACTAAGGAACTATACAGACTCTAAGCCATTGTAGTGCAATAAGTGAAATCCAGGGCCTGTGCAGCTGCAACTAACTTGGAGGTGGGTAGAGGAGTCACTGAAATGTTACAAATGACATGCGACCAACCGACCTCAACGAAAGAGGAGAAGAAAAAGTGCACAGATAAACTATAACAAGGATTAACAATGGTATATGATTGTATCCTAGACACGTGCAAGCACCTGAGAGAATTATAGAGGAGAAGATCAACATGATTTCACAAACAATTGAAAAATATACGAAGTAAATTGAGGAGCGCAAAGAAAGGCTCAATCCTACGACTCCTCTAGAGATTCAGGAATAGAGAGAACAATAATTTGCACTACAAATAGATGAGATGGAGAAATAAGAAAGGGAAGTAGAAGAGTTGTTTAATAGAATGACCTAGATATGGACTATTTTGGAAGAAGATGAAAAGGTCCAATAGTGGGACCAACAAGAGGAGAGAATTAGCACTTTCGTACGGTAGCTAAAGAAACAAAATAAAACAATGAGTATCATAGTGTGCTTGAAGGGCACTCAAGAAATGAAGACTCTACAGACAGAGTTGAAAACAACGTAGACAAAGAAGCAAGGAAGACAAGCTAAATTGGAACCCCTCCAAGAACAAACAACATAGATGATTGAACAGTTGGAGGAAGAGAAGAAACGTATGTCAAAGGCATAGTCAGAGGGTGCAACATTAATGCAAGAGGAGATAACAACACAGAAAATAGAGGTGCCAAGAGGAAAAGTTGTGCAGATGAGGCAAAAAGGAAAGGAACTAGCAGAAGATTTCCACAGTTTGGGCAGGGCAGTACAAGGAGCGCACACCACTTGAGTGGCTCAAGACAAGCCACATATCAGTGTTGGGGGCATGTTGGGTGCATGCCTAGTTTGAGAAGGAAGGTTATTTTGGGTGCAGAACTATTTTTGGAGAAAAGATCTATTTTGAGAAAGGCCTAATTTAGGAAAGGAAGACCTAATTTTCGGGTGAGCACAACATATGGCAAGAAAGAAACATGTAGAAAAAGAAGTAAAAGTAGCATGCAAGAGGAAAATAAATGTGGTGCGCAAGTAGGCAAGCCTAATCATGATAGGGCTAGGGTTTTTGATAAGGATTGTAATGGGTCTAAGCCTGTAAAATAGTATAAATAAGAACCTAGGAGGTCTAAGTTAAAGGTTGTTGGAGGTTGGTTAATATGTTGAGAGTCAAATAAGCTATATTTTGAGGGTTAGGTCAGAGGATGAGGAGGCTGGTGTGATCTAGTCCACCTCACAGAGGTTCTTTAACCTCATCATGGTTTTATAGTTGAAGATGTGATGCATGCAGTGCCATATTTTGCAACAGATTAAAAAAAAGAGAAGAGAAGCCAAATCTTTGTGGAAGTAGCCCTAGGAGGGGGTGAGCCACGATACAATTTTTGTTATGTGTGATGTTTCTTGAATGTTTACTTTATGTCAATGATTAGATTACGAATGAATTATGTATTATATGTATTAGCATTCATGCATGAAGATAAAGATGAATGAATCTTAGAAATACTTGAATCAATAAAAATTTTAATGCATAAAGAAAGATAGAATACACTACCAGAACCCCACTCATTCCTAGACTGCAAACACCTCAGTATTGCAGTCACCCATAAAGTTATCTCGGGTGAGACTGTGTTGTGCACTCTACACACAACGTTGCCTTCTGCTTTATGAGGAGGGTCGATAGTTTTAGAGGGTTTTGCTGGAAACCTATTGATATATGAACCTGGGTCAACCCAAGAATAAGTAATAAGTGGAAGATTAAGACAACAAGTGAAATCTAGGGACAAAAGGTAGTCTAGTGGAAGGAGGAGATTATCAGTTGAATCAGTAAATAGAGCATCGAGACAGAGTGCTCGAGATATAGTTGGGGATTCAACCTATTTAAATAAGTTGAACACAAATACCCCCACTCTGGATAATGTAGATACCCCATCACATCAACAACATATGTTTGGTAAATTTCTTCTATTTTGTATTTATTTTTTATGTTTTTGTGTTTATTTTTTTATATGTTTTTATGTGTTTTTGTTCAATGTTGTTAATATTTTCAATTATTTATTTGTGTAGAGGATCCATTTTATCAGGGGGGAGATAATGAAAGAGAGAGTGAAAATCATGTAGATTCTAATTTTCCTACAGAGGGTGAAGGTGGATCAACAAAATGTTATCGAGAAAATGAATATTACACCCACATGACCACCTATCCTGCTAATGTTGGTGAAGATATTCCTTGGGAAGGAAATGTTAAAGCAATGACACTCCAATGATTTTCATCCCATCATGCTAAGGTCAAGAATGATATTAGGCATATGGGTCTCTCTGAAGAGAGAAAGCAAAGCTTGGAGATCGTTTTGCATTCTTTGAAAAAAATTATTAATGTGTATAAAAACCTTGGGCCAATGTCTGATACATTCATATATTTTATGAGGATACAAAAGTCAGAGGTGATGGGCCCTTATAAATGGGAAGTAGTGCAAAACTGAGTTACAAAAGAGGAGACAATTTCAATGTTGAATTTCAAGGAAGGTCCAAAGTGATCGATGTTGAAGTTGTGGTATTTCAATCACCCAAACATCACAAGACATATTTATAATAGATTCTTCGTATCAAATGGGAGGATGCCATGGAATGATGAGGTACCAATTTACTTTGATAGACTTTTCTATGAAGTGTTTTTTTTAGGAATGCACCACAATTATACCAGCCTACCATTTGGATATTATGGGGTTGCTAAAGGTTGAACATATGATAAAAAATGGGAATATCGATATGCACCATTTCCGAGGCCTCCAACACCTTTGGTATCTCTCCCAACAGGGGCATTTTCTTCACATGAAGACATGCAAGCCACATCACAAGTTGGCAAGGAGGCGAGGACTACAATTAGATATAATTTAGAACCTATTTTGAATGGCATTGATGTTGGTTTGAACCGACAGTGGGAAAAATCCACTGCTTGGGAGAGTTATGTTGACAAGACGGATGAGGAGATAGATTCCATGAGCATAGAAGAGTTACTAGTTTATGCTAAATTTTGTTGTGGTGGATGGAAAGAGTTAATAAGGCATGCCAAATCATTCATTGGATGAATATGTCCTTTAGTTTGTAAGTTTCTCATGCATTCGATGATAGTTTTATTGATATTATATATAGATACATATGATTGAATTGTTAGAAATAATTGATCTGTTACATGCTCATTAATTGCAGTTTCGTCAAATGGTAAATGATTCATCATTTAATAAGGGAATTGATTGATCGTCTTTAAATTTGGATGCAATGAATGAGGTATTTTTATAAAAATATCCATATCTACACTTTAGTTGTATAATTTCAACTCCTTGTTGAAGAATCAATCCAACAAATTTATATCTCGCCATTAATGTGAACACGTTTCTCTAAAATTCAAAGTTGTTATGTTCACAGATTCCCTTTCTATCTCCCAACACATTTATAGGTTTATCTCAGTTGTCATCACAAATTTTAGGGTAATTTCAAGAGGGGAATGATATTGAGGTTGGAACATCACAATTATTGCATTTTTCGAAGTCTAAAACTATGATTTCAAGTGTAAATATTTTAATTTTAAATCATAAAAAATTTATTTAAAAAATTTAATTATGTAAGTAGATTCCTTTATGGACATATGAAAATTTCAAATGTGTTATCGGCCAACTTGGAAAAGAGAGTGTGAGATAGAGTGTCTGAGAAGGATGCATCCATACCGGCGAAGGATGCGTCCATACCTAATGATGCATAAGTCATGTATATGTACATTGAATTTGTAAGTTCTAGTGTCTTTTTATGAGGACTTTATTATATACACATGAATGCGTAAATTTATTTTTCTACCTTTTTGAAATTTTTTGGGTTACATTATAGATATGCACATAATGAACTTGTCGTGTATTTATTTCATCCACATCAATGGTTTAGAATAATATATACTTGGGATTTAGACATAACGACATGTACTATCCTTAATGCATTTTCCATATCTATTTTTTTCCTTTTGAAAGGTGTGTACAACAAATTCAATATCCTTTGTCTACATTTCTTTTACAAAAATAGTTCAACATTATTTTTAAAACCATGGATTATTTGAAGTTGAAATACACTTGTAGCAAAACTGAAGTTTTGGTTGATCAGATAAATTCAATATCCTTTTCCTACATTTCTTTTGCAAAAAGAGTTCAACATTATTTTTAAAACCATGGATTATTTGTAGTTGAAATACACTTGTAGAGGAACTGAAGTTTTGGTTGATCAAATATTCCTTGTATGATATTTTAATTAATCATTTTCTATTCATTGAAGGGTTAGTCAACTAGTGCATATATAAATTTGCGATCATTTAAAATGGTATATCTTTGGGGAATTGTTGGGGAAGGTTCAACCACCCCTTATTTCTTTGAGTATTGTCTTGAAATCTTCACTAATTGCTTACTAACCACGAACTAGATTTTCTAGATTTAAAAATAATGGGGAATGTTTAGACCACCCCTTATTTATTTGAGTTTTGTCTTGAACGCTTCACTAATTGCTTACCAACCACAGGCTAACTTTTCCATATTTAAAAATATGCTAAAAATATGCTAGATACATGATCTTACTTATGGTCATATCATGACGTAGGAAGTTTTGAAAGAGAATTTAATTATATGAGGACATCTTTCCCCACAATGTGATCTACAGCCAAGGATTTAAAGAAACAATAACAATAGCTTTCGTAATGATAGAGGAGAAACAAAGAAAATCTAATGTAAATGAATGAATAGTACATATGAACCCCATGATGATTGAATATCATACTTGGATAACAAAGATGTTACTATGTCTAGACCAATATTCATGGTGTGTATGGTATGTATGGCCAAAATCTATGATGGCCCACCAACACTAGAATAAAAATTTGAGATACAAATATTGTCTTTGTTGCTCATCATCACAAAGGGAATAGGGAAAAACATTGTTAGGTGAAAGGTCATGAAGGAAGGAAGAAGGCCAAGGGTCATATTAAACCTCAATGAATACTAGAATTGAACCCAAAGAAAAATGTTTTTGGCTCTTCAAACATTGTACATTTCTAATTTATTTTGGGAATAGAGTGTCAATTAAAATTGAAAATACATTCCTTGGAGCTTTCATGTAATATTGATGAAACTGTTAATATTGAGAATCCCTTAGGGCCATATTTTGATAGAGAGAAAAAAACACATGTTTTTTTTTTTTTTTTTTTTTTGTTTCTGTGAACTATTTGAAGTGGAATGTATGTTGTTCAGATGGGTTGTAAGGACACATTTGCTAATAGACTATTCTGATACAATATGCATTTATCTTGTAGTTTTTTTATTCTTTTGTTTGTTATTGTCGTGATGACATAATTTGTTGATGTATGCATAGATATGATCTATAATTTTTTGGTAGTGTATTTTCATGCACGTGTTTCTAACTTTACACCTTCATCACAACTATCTAATTTTGGTTTTAAGTAGGGTTTAGTTTCATTACAACTCATTCATTTACAATAATTGGTTTTAAGTAGGGTTTAGTTTCATTACAACTCATTCATTTACAATAATTTTCTCCTAGCTAGGATAGGATAGGTTAGAAGTAGATTGCAATATGCATTTCTCTTATAGTTTTTTTATTCTTTCATTTGTTATTGTCGTGATGAAATGATTTGTTGATGTATGAAGTGATATGATCTATAATTTTTTGGTAGTGTATTTTCATGCATGTGTTTCTAACTTTACACCTTCATCACAACTATCTGATTTGGGTTTTAAGTAGGGTTTAGTTTCATTACAACTCATTCATTTACAATAATTTTCTCCTAGCTAGGATAGGATAGGTTAGAAGTATATTAGATTTCATTCATTCATTTACATATTCTTCACCTACATATTCCATTTGTAAAACCATCCATCATTCACCCTAATCAATGGATTGGGCCGCAACTAGTAAAACCAAACCAAAGATGGTTGTTGGGCCAAAATATAGATCGGTTTCCTACTCTAAATGGTGAGAGTTCTAATTGGGATTTTTTTTCGGGGGTAACGCTTGTTGTTGAAAAAGGGTGATTTCCAACTCATCAATTGAAATGGCGCTCGAAGGAGGGTTAGATGTCAATCATACCCATGTGGATTCATTTCACTTAACTTTTAACCATCCCATGAATCCTTTCCATACCTCTGTATGGGATAACACTTTGAGTCTTCTGAGACAAACTAGGGGCGTATCAGTTGAGACAATTAATCTTTTGTCAAATGAAAATTCGACGACGAAGGCCATGTCTCTGCACTCATGTAGCTTAATCATTTTGACATCACTCGATGAAAGATGAATACTATTCAATATAATAAAACATGTTGACTATTCATCCTCACATATGAAAGGTTAACTAAAACCTGGTTTAGGACATTACCAGCGAAATCGATTTATATATAGAAACAATTTGTGGAAATGTGTATCACTGATCATGGAGATTATTTTTATGATGAACCCTTTGATGAAATTGAAAAATATCTAGGATAAAAAATGAATCTGTGTATAAATTATTCCTAAGAGTCATGGAGATTTATTATAGATTTCGTAAAAATTACAAACCCTCAGACCAACAAATCCTAAATTAGTTTTCATATCTTGTTTCTATTTTTGAAGGATGTGATATGAGTACTCAAATCATCTCTCATTCACAATATTTGGATCTAACAATGAAAGAGATAGGGTACATTATCTATGAGCAACACTATGTCACAACTGCGGGGAAACCCTTATTAAAAATATTAGACCCCTTAGCCCTGGAGTGTGAACCACTTACCATATCCCCTTAATAAAATAATGAATATACTTTGGTATATGAGGAATAACTAATTGAAGAAATATCATCATTTTAAGAATCCATATATCTTCATTCACCTTATACAAATGTGTTTGATGATAATTACCTGCATGAGCACCCACCTATTTGTCATGCAATGCAATCCTCAACTTGTTCTTTTAATGATGAAACATTGAATGATAAAATAGAACAAGAAGAGTGCCCAACCATGATCCATCAATCATTCTTTCTTAATGGAATCCATCCATGACACATAATGTTATCAATCCTTCAAGATCATGTCTTATGGAACATGCTGAATCATCATTTGATATCGATAACCCTATTTTATATGACTACTTTTTTGTTATGGAATTAGATGTGAGTACTAACCTATCATTCACCGGTCCTACATACAATGAAATTTCTGACCTTGATGCACATATGTTAATCACATAAAATACAATTTTTTCAGATCATAATGAGTTCTCGTATCTCCATGAATAAATCACATCAAAGGTACATCCCATCACCATACAAGGCACAATAAATATTGAATCGATCCAAGAACCTCTATCCTCTCAATATTCTCTATACTTACACGTTAATCCTCAGGGGTAAATTTATTAATCGTCCTTGGATGCTATATGAATACTCCAACACTCTTCACATGATTTCATTGATGTCATAGGGGAAGATTTGAAGTCATATTTCACTCAATGTTTCCCTCAAAAAATCATCTATCATCTCTCCTCTTAGCATGCAAAGTATGTGAAATTTGAACGTAGGGAGATTTTCTTGGATAATGAGGAACTTCAATTTCAACTGATGGTTATATCAATTTCTCATTGTATTATTTCAATTCCTGGAATGAATGATTCCATCCACTTCAAAATTATCTTGAAAGGTTTAAAAATATGCTAGATACATGATATTAATTATGTTCATATCATGATGCAGGAATTTTTGAAAGAGCATTTGATTATATGAGGGAATCTATCCCCACAATGTGATCTACAACCAAGCATTTAAAGAAACAATAACAATAGCTTCCATAATGATAGAGGAGAAACAAAGAAAATATAATGTAAATGGTTGAAGAGTACATATCAACCCCATGACGATCGAATAGCATACTTGGATAATGCAGATGTTACTATGTCCAAACCAATATTCATGGTGTGTAGGGTATGTATGGCCAAAATCTATGATGGCTCACCAGTGCTAGAATAAACATTCGAGATACAAATATTGTCTTTGTTTCTCATCATCACAAAGGGAATAAAGAAAAAATATTGGTAGGTGAAAGTTTATGAAGGAAGGCAGAAGGCCAAGGGTCATATTAAACCTCAATAAATACTATAATTGAACCCAAAGAAAGATATTTTTGGCTCTTCAAACATTGTGCATTTCTAATCTATTTTGGGAATATAGTGTCAATTAAAATTGAAAGTCCATTCCTTGGAGATTTCATGTACTATTGATGAAACTGTTAATATTGAGAATCCCTCAGGGCCATCTTTCAATAGAGAAAATAGACACATGTGTTTTTGTTTTGGTGTGACCTATTTGAAGTGGAATGTATGGTGTTCATGTGGGGTGTAAGGACACATTTGCTAATATACTATTCTGATGCAATATGTGTTTCTCTTGTAGTTTTGTTAATCTTTCATATGTTATTGTCATGATGACATGATGTGTTGATGTATGCAGAGATATGATATATAATTTTTTTGTTGGGTATTTTTGTGCATGTGTTTCTAAATTTACACCTTCATCACAACTATATAATTTGGGTTTTAATTCGGGTTTAGTTTCATTACAACTCATTCAACTAAAATAATTTTCTCCTAGCTAGGATAGGATAGGTTAGAAGTAGATTATATTTCATTCATGCATTAGATAGTCTTCATCTACATATTCCATTTGCATAACCATCCATCATTAACCCCCATCGATGGACTGGGCCGCAACTAGTAAAACAAAACCAAAGATGGTTGCCAGGTCGAAATGTAGATCGATTTCCTACTGTAAATGGTGAGAGTTCTAATTGGTACTTTTTTCTAGGGGTAACCCATGTTGTTGACAAAGGGGAATTTCCAACCCGTCAATTGAAATGGTGCTTCAAGGAGGGTTGGATTTCAATCCTACCCATGTGGAGTCATTTCACATAACTTTTAACCATCTCATGGATCCTTTCCATATGTCTATATGGGATAACACTTTGAGTCATCCGAGAGTAACTAGGGGCATATGAGTTGAGATGGTTAATCTCTTGTCAAAGCCAAATTCAATGGAAAAGACCATATCTCTACAATCATGAACCTTAATCATTTTGACATCACTAGATGAAATATGAGCATTATTCAAGATAATAAAATATGTTTACTAATCATGCTCACATCCAAAGGGTTAATTAAAACCTGGTTTAGGACATTTCCAGCGAAATTGATTCATAGATAGAAACAATTTATGGAAATGTCTATCACTAATCATGAAGATTATTTTTATGATGAACCCTTTCATGAACTTGAAAAATATCTAGGATCGAAAACAAATTTGTGTGTAATTTATTCCTAAGAATTATGGAGATTTATTATAGATTTCCTAAAAATTACAAACCCTTAGACCAACAAATCCTAAATTTGTTTTCATATCTTGTTTCTATTTTTGAAGGATGTCATATGGGGTACTAGAATCATCTCTCATTCACAATATCTGGATCTGAAAATGAAAGAGATAGGGTTCATGATCTATGACCAACACTATGTCATAGCTGTTGGGAAATCCTTATAAAAAATATTAAACCCCTTAGCCCTAGAGTGTGAACCACTCTCCCCTTCATAAAATAATGACTATACTTTGTTCTATGACAAATACCTCATTGAACAAATATCATCATTTTAAGAATCTATATATCTTCATTAACTTTATACAAATGTGTTTCATGATAATTATCTGCATGAGCACCCACCTATTTGTCATGGAGTGCAATCCTCACCTTTTTCTTTTAATGATGAAACATTGAATGATAAAATAGAACAAGAAGAGTGACCAAACATGATCGATCAATCATTCTTTTTTAATGGAATTCCATCCATGACACATAATGTTGTCAGTCCTTCATGATCATGACTTATGGAACATGATGAATCACAATTTGATATTGATAACCACATTCTCTATGACTAACCTATCATTGATCGGTCCTACATACTCTAAAAGTTTTGACCTTGATGCACATATGTTAATCATAGAAAATACAAATTTTGCAAATCTTGACGAGTTCTCATATCTCCATGAATAAATCACATCAAAGGTATATCCCATCACCATACAAGTCACAATAAATATTGATCCGATCCAAGAACTTCCATCCTCTCAATATTTTCTAGAGTTACACATTAATCCTCATGGGTAAATTTATTAATCGTCCTTGGATGTTATATGAATACTCCAACACTCTTCACATGATTTCATTGATGTCATAGCGGAAGATTTGGAGTCATATTTCACTCAATTTTTTCCTCAAAAAATAATCTATCATCTCTCCTCTGAGCATGCAAAGTATGTGAAATTTGAACGCAGGGAGATTTTCCAGGATAATGAGGAACTCCAATTTCAATTGATGGTTATGCCAAGTGCTTGTCATATTATTTCAATCCTTGGAATGAATGATTCCATCCACTTCGAAAATCTCTCACAAGGTGCATTGCATGTGGATTTCATTCATGGGTTTGTCAAGTATGTCACTCTCTTTCTAATTCCTCCCAACAATAACATGATGATCATTGTAGATTCTATGACAAAAATGAATCATATTTGGAGGAATCCTACATGTCTACATGTGGAATCAATCATAATCTGTCAAATTCAACTTGCTAGGTGGAGACTTTCTTGAATCAATTCTTCCTATCTTTCATCCATCACTCCTTTATTCTCTGTAGTTGTCCTTCAATGAACATGTGATTGAAGGTTTGGAGTTACTTGATTGGACTCATTGACACTACACTTACACCTATCCTTCTTCCATCCAATGTAGGGTAGGATATGAAGAAGGTTAGCCTAGTTATTTTTCTTCATTTATTCTCACATAGCTTAGATGTTTTCTTTTGTTTTCATTTGAATAGAAAATATTTGGATTTATCTTGGTTTCTTCAATAACATAACCAACTAATGTTAGTTTAGTTTGCAGTTGAGGATGAATTTCTTTAGTTTAAGTTACTTTATGTACAAAATCCCTTTCCTTTACATTTAATGAATTTATTTTTCAACATTCACTAAAATCTTGGCTCAACCTTAGTTTCCATCCATATTCATGAGGAAAACAAGTGGATTTCATCTATAATCTTGGATACATCTCCTCTTCTATTTCCTTCCTCTTCTTTCTTTCCTTTAGATATTTTCATGTTTGTCTCATATTTACTATTTGTATATAATGACATACAGACCCATCACCTTAATTTTTCTTTCACAAGCTACACCTTCACACTAAAAATGGTCATGAATCAACTTGCATCTCTTTCCTAGCTCATGAGTAGAATTACTCATGTTTGTTTGAATAAAAAAAATGATTGTTTTAGAATATTATGACAACGATCTAACCATGACTGAACATAGTGTTTAAAAAACTTTCATCCTTTCATATTGGTTGGTGAAAAGATCCTATCTAACAGAGGAACCATCCACTGTAATGACCCTCCTCGTTACGACGACAAATCTAATAACAAGTGCAAATTTTCTTTTTTTTTGTTTAAGGTGTGTGCGCGTGTGTAGAAGTAACAGACACACTTGACTCTACATCTCCACTCGACAACCAACAAGACGCAACCATGATGTTCATCACAAGAAGACTGAAGGCACACAATGAGTAACTACAAGCAATAATGACCATAGACACAAGGCACACAACACAAACATTTAACGACATACTGGGTTATGCACAGTATGAACATAGAGGGAAGGATCCATAGTAGTAGATCTTACTATTTCTGCACAGGAAAGCAGGGCGTTTAATCTTAGTTCGCTGCTCCAAAGAGAGAGAATGTTAGATAGGCTCTTGGCTGACTGCTCAGGCAGAAACTAGTAATCTCCATCAGGTGTGTTGCAAGAGTGGAAACCTTGCCTTTAAAGGGCCCAAGACTCTTGATACGGCACAGGATTCTTTACACAAATAATCACACACAGAATTATATACTAGGCTACAATGAGGTGTCTACATCCTTCCCGACAAAACTGACCTAGCAATAAGAGGATTACGACCTCGTACAACGTAAATTATATGAATGACAAAACGTCCTCCAAGAAGGCGCAAGTAAGAAGGACTCCGACATTGACCCTCCATGATTAAAACTCACTGAAAAAATTACAGACCAATTGCTCCAATTAAAATTTATTAATCGACGAGTTATCCAACCTTAAATAATGTAATTTGGTTATTCACAACCCCATTTACTAAATCATACTAGCTTAATGAACATAGTTCAAGACCTTGCATGGTACTGTTATTAATGATAATTAAACTCAACTCATTACCCCACCCATAACCACATTACGTTTACAGTAACTAAATAGAATGACGACCACCTAGCAACTTCCCATTTTCTATAACCATTACTTTAACATTTCCATAAAACCATTAACGTAGAATTTAACCTTACCATAACCTTAGCATTAAATTTAATCAGTACATTACCTAATTTCACCATGAACATCATTAGTATTAATACCACCTTCCTTACATAATTAGTTTCATTACACCCAAAATGTCAATATTCATTTATCACACTCACCAATAAGATAACAATGGACTTATATATCATGGTTTCAATGCAAATTAAATAATGAGGACTTCCTCCTTTTTGTTACTAATATCCATGGATCTCCGTAACTTGAACATACATACCATGCAATTCCCTTTATATTATAATAGCATTAAACATAACTAATTCTTACTTTCCATTATACAACATAGAAAGAAAATCATAATAAATCATTTAATGCAATCATTTACCTCCCATAAGGTGATTACTTTGCTTTAAAACATAAAAATCATTACTTTAATGCAAATCATTTACTTTCCATAAAATGATTACTTTCCTTTATAACATAAAAATCATTACTTTAATGCAATTATTTACTATCCATAAATGATTACTTTTTGTTTAATGCAAATCATTTAATCTCCATATAACCCAATCGACCTGGCATTTTAATATGTCATTTTATATTTTCCATCAAATAACAGCAAGCCACCTTACCACCAAACTTTCTTTAAACAGTATTACTACTGCATTTTAAATTGCACCTTGTACTAGCATTCTATATTGCCATTAAAATAACAATAAGGTCGCTTTACAACACCAATGGTTAATTCTTACCTAAATCACCAATAAAAGGCACATTAACTATGCCCTTACGAAAAGCAGAAACAATCATTCTGTCACCCAACAATTACGCTGTAATAACACTGTTGCAGTTTTCAAGGGCAATTCAAACGAACAGTTGGGAGTGCCTGCCAGAGACCCAACGACCATTGATGCGCACATGCCCTGACATTTGTTAGGGTTTAAGACTGGTGAAGAGAATTTATAAACCAAGAGTCTAGGAAAACACGTTGTTCCAAATATATTCATTGCCACAGTTAGGAGTGCTATTTAGGGAAGGTAGGAGCAAGACGATGTTGTCAAAGGAATGAAATCTACCTCAAAACAGAATAGTCAAGTGCTAGAATGGACCTGAACACAGAATGCTAAAATGGAGCTATCTGTAGTCAATGGATTAATTAAGATTATATGGTTAAAAGATCCTGATACGGGTCAACAGTAAGATGCGTGGCATAGTCAATTTTATCAACCTTAATGTCAAGTTGACAACCAAATGAATAAAAATGCAATACAATTCGAAATCAGAACAAGGCTCAAAAATTACAAAGTGGTGCACTGATACATGATAATGTGCGTATGGTCTCGTAATAAACGTTTCTTTGTAATAATTTCAATATGGCTCAATCTGAGAAGACCTCAATCCAAGGCCTATGAGTGTGACTTAAGGCTTATCTGTTCAACAAAATGAATGGTGTTATATCGAAACGAAGCAGGGAAAACACATAGGAGTAAAATTTGAGTCCGCCCAAACTTCTAGTATAACACAGAGATGGTTCTAATACAGTCTACTACTCATGAATAAACTAGAAGCTCCCGTAACGATTTCTCAACCACACTTTTCCCAATGAGGGTTTGCAGAATAGTATTGCCAGGAAACCCAAGTTCACAGCTCCGAAGTTTGTGATAAAAACAAAAACAAACAGGGTAGAGAACACATATTTGGATAATGAGGTGAAGGGTTCTAGATCTCTGAGGGATAATGTTTTAGATTTGGCGCAAAATTCAACAGTTAATCGATGCCTGGTGGTAGAAATGGTGATAGTCGTGTTTATAAATAAATAATTAAGAGGTTTTATTTCATTTATGGGTATAGGAGGTTTACTTGAAAACCCGAGTCAAATACCCACAGAAAAATCGAACAATATGCCCCCATAAAATCGAAACTCCCAGCACTAATCAAATCGCCCCAAAAAAAAACCCACGGTCTAAAGAAAAATTCCAGAACCACAAATAATAAAAATTACACATTCCCGCACAGTAATTTAAAATTTGCACAGTACATATTATCAACAGTAATTATTTGATACAGTCCAAGACATTGAATGAAAGGATATTCAGCAACAAGATTACAGGGAAAGAAACATCCGAGCATTCTACTCTACCAATAAAAATCATATCGTTTCCTCAATGTCGTCCTCGTGTGTCATCCATGCTTCATGTTGCTCCCACCCGCCGACCGTAGAGACTGCACCGGTACCTCCCAGCCAAATGCTTGGGGTAATCTGCTTCCCCCTTAGCCCCTCGAGCCGCAAAGGGGCCACACATAGTCCATATAGTATACCTAGCTTCCCAGCTCGCCTCCAAGGCTGAGCTACCACTCTATTACCAGCTGATAAATTCCCAACTCCTCACAAGCAATCAGTCTAGTCCAAATCTGGCAGCATAACAATACCTAACAGCCCGATCCCCTTTTCCCCTCATCCCCCTTTCTTTTATAGAGTTTTGAGCCCCACTTTTATTTTTAAGTTTTTAAAGAAAACCCTCCAAAATTTCGTTGTTGTACAAGTGTCATTCATCCCTCACGTTTCTCCACAATTAATTTCTTTAACTTATTAATTGTCTATGTTTCCCTTTTTACTTAGTTTCCCTATTTTTTTTTATTAATCCCATCTTTAAAACCAAAAAGGTAAATGCGCTAATGCATCTTTTCCTTTTATTTTTAAATTCATATTTTTTATACTCCCGCTCGTTAAATAATTTCGTTACTATTTGTTCAGTCTAAGTTAACTAAAAGTGTAATTTATGTATATTTATATTTTTAAGAAAAGTTATGTTTCAATTTGAATAAACATTATGAGTTCATTAAAGTTAAATGGTTGAAAAAGATTATGAAATCTTGTATTTGTTTGATATATTGGTTGTATAGTTGGATGAAGTTAATGTTTATAAATCCAAGAACTAGAGCTCAAGTACGTTCTAAAAATTGTATTCTCATTGCACTGCATTGAGGTGTGAACTCTTGCCTAAAATCTCATAATGATGTTTGCTTAATTATTTTAATGGTTATTAGGGTTAATTGCTTTTAATAATGATATTTGGGTATAGGATTAGGTCAAGATTCATTGGACCTATTTCATTTAGAATTAGGGTTAGGCTCTTTTTAGAGTTAGAGTTAGGGCCTTTTTCCTTAAGGTTAAACGAAATTTTTATCTTAGAGAAGTTTTTTTTTTTTTGACTTAGGTTTAGATTTTGAACTGGACTACAATTGTTTAGGGGTGTCGTTTTAAGAATTTATTAAGGTGTTATTGTATTAGGGCTATTTAGGTTTGTTTCCTTCATCCACATCAATGTGATGTGCCCTTCAGGACGCACCACGTGCTCCAAGGGTGCCACTCACCTCGTTCATTTCCTTTGTGTGACGTGCCCTTCAGGATGCACCACGTGCTCCAAGGGTGCCACTCTCTTCTTTTGTTTATTTTGTGCGACGTGCCCTTCAGGATGCACCGCGTGCTCCAAGGGTGCCACTCGCCAACTGGACTGACTGGTAGACATCTATAACCCTTGGAGTCAACACTCCGCGAGGTGAAATTGTGGGAGACTAAGGGTTCTAAGGAATAAGGCCCCTGCCTTATTGCACAACCCTTAGAATCATCGTGAGTGGCTGTCGCAGTCTGCCCTCATGGCATCGTGGATCCTCTTGAACTAGTTAATCGTTAACCTACAGTTCGAGCCACATCGGGAGTGCTAGTAGGAGGTGGCATGGTTGTTGTCCACCCCTCTCCCTCAACCTCTCTTGAAATCGTGTGTGGCCCCTTTACTCCATATGTGAGTCTGGTCGGCAAGCTATCGTCATCCTGCATCATCGACAATTGTGTCAGAACATGTCAACGTCAAATCATCAAATAAATGAAATATCACAGTAAATAAATCAACCCAAATAGCACACTCCCTGACTCAATCCGGAGTCCAAGGGGTTCCACCGATGCCTTTGCATCCTCAGGGTCCAAAACCCTGCACACTCAATAAAACTGAGTCAATAGCATTTATCTACATCAAATAGTAAAACATCATGTCGTCTATCATAACGCATCATAATCAAGTATAAATGTTTTAACATAAAAAAAGTACAGATCACTTCCAAGCAAGTGTCCTCAAATAATAAGTTTTCTCAGTGTGCCAGAGCGGGATGTTTCATACACCCCCTCTTGGTATAAACTTCATCCCAAATTTTCTCAGTATAAATGTCGAAATAAAAGTACCACAATAACATAAGTCTATCTATCAAACAAAAATGGAAATTGTTGGCACATATCATATGTGTCCTCCCAGGTCACTGAGTGCAGACTATAACTGTCCCACTGGACCTTGACCTGATCTACTGTTCGACGTCGTAACTGTCGAATGCGATGATCTAAGATGCGGAATGGATCAGCCGTGAGCTCTCCCTTGTCTGATACCTGCAAGGAACTCATGTCAATCACGTGTGTAGGATCACTAATATAATGTCTCAAAACAGATACATGAAAAACATCATGCATATGCCTCAAATAATCAGGCAAGGCTAGTCGATAGGCCACGGGCCCCTTTCTCTCCACAATCTCAAAAGGTCCCATGAACCTAGGAGACATTTTAGGTCCCTTTCCAAACTTGATCGAACTCTTATGTAGTTTAACCCATAAGAAGACTCGATCGCTGACCTTGTAACTATGGTCGACTCAGCGCGCATTGACATAACTCTTCTGTCGATCCTGCACTTATTTAATCCTTTGTCTTATGGTTTTCATTTGCTCTTCCATTTCTTGGATCATTTCTGGTCCCACTAGGACCCTATCCTCAAGCCGATCCCAACTCAAGGGCGTCCGACACGGTCGCCCATAAAGAAACTCAAAAGGCGCCATCTTTATGGTTCTTTGATAACTGTTGTTGTAAGCGAACTCTACTAGAGCCAAGAATTGCTCCCAACACTTTTGTTGGTCCATCACATACATGTGCAACATGTCTTCCAAGGTTTGGTTCGTTCATTTGGTCTATCCGTTAGTCTCTGGGTGATACGCATTACTAAAGTTAAGTTGAGTTCCCAAGGCCTCTTGGAAACTCGTCCAAAATCATCCAGTAAACACAGATCCTCGATTGGATATAATATTCTTAGGCACGCCGTGCAACCTCACAATCTCACTGATGAAAAATCTCACTATGTCAGGTGCCTGATACATCGTACGCACAGGAATAAAGTGAGCACTCTTTGTCAAGGTTTCTACTACCACAAAAATCGAGTCATGTCTCCTTGCCATCAGTGGAAATATGACAATAAAATCCATCGAAATAACTTCCCATTTTTATTTCGGAATGGCATGTGTTTGAAGTAATCCTTCCAGGTGTCTATGTTCAGCCTTTATCTGCTGACACTCTAGACATCTAACCACAAAGTTGACTATTTCGGCCTTCATTCCTTTCCAAAAGAATAATGGTTTAAGGTCTACCCTCATCTTCATAACCCCCAGGTGAGCCATGTAAACTGCTCTATGAGCCTCCCTCGGGATCAACATCCTTAACTCATCGTTTGGCAGTACATAAATCCGACCTCCAAACCTCAATAACCCATTGCCATCAAAAGAAAATCCCTCATATCGTGGTACCATCATTGTGTTTTGTCCAATAAAATCCTCGACTTCTTTGTACCAGTCATCGTCACACTGTAAACTGAGAATCTTCTCACGTAGATTCGTTTGAAGAGGCAACACCGAAAAGATGTGTGGCCTCCGACTCAAAGAATCCACCACTCGGTTCATTGTTCCCTTTATGTAGGTAATCTCGAAGTCGTACTCACTAAGAAATTCCCACAAATTCCGTTGTCGCACGTTCAGGTCGCTTTGCATGAAAATGTGTTGCATCCCACAATGATCAGTCTTTAATTCAAATTTTCATCCAAAAAGGTAGTGTCTCCAAACCTTCAAGGCATAAACGATGGCTAATAACTCCAAATAATGCATCGCGTAGTTCTCCTCATGTCTTCTCAGCTTCCTCAAAATGTAAGCAATCACTCGTCCGTCTTGCATCAAGACTCCGCCTAATCCTTCCTTGGATGCATCAGTGCATACCAAGAAGTCCACATCCATGTCAGGGACCTTTAGTATCGACGCTATCATCAACAACTCCTTAAGCCTCCGAAATGCTTCTGCGCATTTCTCAGTCTAGACAAATTTCTTGTTTTTCTTCTGCAATTCCATGATCGGATTTGCTATCTTTGAAAATCCCTCGACAAACCGTCGATAGTATCCTACTAAACCCATAAAACTATGCACTTCTGTGACATTCTTCAGTGCAGGCCATTCCATAATAGCCTCAAACTTAGTTGGATCCATGGAGATACCTTCGTCGGAGATGACATGCCCTAAGTAGTGAATCCTTGATTGATAAAAAGATCATTTGGAAAACTTCCCATATAATTTGTGTTCTCTTAAACATTGTAGTACCAAGCACAAGTTCTTGTCATGCTCCTCCATCATCCGAGAGTAGATCAAAATATTGTCAATGAATACTTGGATGAACTTGTCCAAGTACTCGCGGAACACCCCGTTCATCAAACTCATGAATACCCCTGGGGCGTTTGTCAGTCCAAAAGGTAAAACAGTAAACTCGTAATGTCCAAATCTCATCTTAAAGGTGGTCTTAGGGACGTCATCCTCCTTTATCCGTAACTGGTGATACCTTGATCGCAAATCGATCATGGAGAACACCATCGCACCATTCATTTGATCGAATAGATCATCAATTCTTGGTAAGGGATACTGATTCTTGATCGTAGCTATGTTCAGTTGATGGTAGTCAATGCAAAGCCTCCATGATCCATCCTTCTTCCATATGAAAATAACTGGTGCACCCCATGATGACACACTAGGACGTATCAGTCCCAGGTCCAACAACTCCTTCAGTGGCATTTTCAACTCTTGCAACTCCGAGGTCGACATCCAATAAGGCGTTCTTGCTATCGTTTTGGTCCCCGATTTTAGGTCTATGGTAAACTCCAGTTCTCTTTCCGGCGGCATCCTAGGCAACTCCTATGGAAATAAATCCGCAAACTCCTTCACCACCGGAAGGTGTTCTAGACGTTCCGCTACTCCCTTCTCCTTTAGCATGAGGATCGCATAAAGTTTTCACCCCTTGCGCATACTCTTCCATAACTGTAAGGAAGAGATGAACCGTAGGGAAACTCCCTGGTTCCGTCCTACAATCACACATCTCTGACCTTCGTCATCGACCAAGCTCAACCATTTTGTCTTACAGTTGAGTATCACCTCATGCGTTTCCAACCAATCCATACCAATCACGACATCATAAGATCCTAAGATCGTGACGTACAAGTTGACCCTCGTGAAAAACTCTCCCAGGTTAAGGGCACAGCCCGTAACCTTTCCTCCAACCTTCTGTTTGGCTCCCGAAGCCATATCCATGAAGCTAAACTCATCTTTTTCGACTGCCTTTACCTTAATCCTTTTTAGCGTTGCACCAAAAATGAAACTCTTAGTAGCTCTTGGGTCTATCAAAATACTAAGGGTCTGGTCAGCGACAGTACCTGTCGTCTCGAGCACCGTCGACTGGTGCTCTGCCTGGTGATTATTCACCACTGCATGAATCCGATGGGCCTTGCCCATATCTCCCACTGTAGTGGGTCCGGCTGATCCAGACGCCCTGGTCCTCTCCACAGGACAGTCACACTGGTAGTGTGGCTCCCCACACATCCAACACCCCTTCTTCGACCCAGTAGTCCTGGTACGTGAAGTAGAAGATGACTGCCCACCAGCCTGAAACCTTGGTCTGTTATGCTAAATAGGCCTAAACTGTTGCTATTGTGGGCGATGCTACTGCTGGTGCTATGGTCCTCAATAAGGTGTCTGCTACTGAGGTGGTAGTTGTCGAGGTGTAGTGAACGTGGATCCCCTCTAGAAGCCGTGATATCTTGGCGTATGTCTCGTTGGTGTCTGGTTCTACGGCGTTCCAAATGAACCCTACCCTACTGGTCTCACTGGAGTCCTGGTCTGACCCCCGCTGATAAGCTCCTCCTCTGCTATGAGGGCCTTTTGGATAGCGTCGTGCAATGTTTGAGGTATCAAGATCCTAACCTTTGCACGCAGGCTGCCGTTAAGGCCAAACATGAACCGGTTGACCTTGAGCTTCTCAGTGTTAAGGTGTGGAGCATACCAGAGCAACTCCATAAAACGTGCCTCGTACTCGGGCACTGTACAAACTCCCTGTCATAAAGCGTTGAACTCATTGAGTTGACACTCAATGAATTCCTCTGAAAGGTACCTCTCTTGAAACCGTTCCTCGAACAGTTCCCATGACACGTCTTCAACGACCATGTTCAGCTGCGGCAGGAGCATCTTCCACCATAGAAGAGCGCTCCCCTTCAGTTGAAAGACCGCCATGCGAACCTTCATGTTGGAGGTATAATCGCAAAGTGCAAAGAACATCACCATATTCTCCAACCATGCCTCGGCGGCTGTGTTGTCCGGGGCACCAAAGAACTCAGGAAATTTTAGCTTCTCGAGTTCACAGTGAATGCTACCTGTAACGATCGATGCGCACGGTGGAACCTTAGTGGGTACCGACACCCTGGCCTCATCTCTGTCCAATCGGCTGATTAGAGTCTCGAACATGCGCTGAAAGGATCTCATCATCCCAATAACATCGCCAACCGCTATCTGCTCCTTGTCCGAGAACCTGCTCGCCTCCCTGGGGGTTAGACCCCTCAGGTGTGGATGCTACTGGAGGCGTCATGCCTCCTCCCCTAGGACCCCCATCATCTACCTCCACGGTGTCCTCTAACCATGATTACCTGCATGCACATAATCAACTCGATCAGCAAAAGTATATAAAATCAACTCATGTCAATGAAAGCCGTAGCGAATCCCAAGTCGCAGGTCGAACCGGCTTTGATACCATATGTAATGACCCTCCTCGTTACAATGAAAACTCTCATAACAGGTGAAAAATATTTTTTTTTTTGTTTAAGGTGTGTGCGCGTGTGTAGAAGTAACAGACACACTTGACTCTATGTTGCCACTCGAAAACCAACAAGACGCAACCAAGATGTTCATCACAAGAAGACTGAAGGCACACAACGAGTAACTGCAAGCAATAACGACCATAGACACAAGGCACACAATGCAAACATTTAACGACATACTGGGTTATGCACAGTACGAACACAGAGGGAAGGATCCATAGTAGTAGATCTTACTATTTCTGCACAAGAAAGTAGGGCGTTTAATCTTAGTTCGCTGCTCCGGAGAGAGAGAAGTTGAGATAGGCTTCTAGCTGACTACTCAGGCAGAAACTAGTAATCTCTATCAGGTGTGTCGCAAGAGTGGAAACCCTACCTTTAAAGGGCCCGAGACTCTTGATACGGCACAAGATTCTTTACACAAATAATCACACACAGACTTATATACTAGGTTACAATGAGGTGTCTACATCCCGCCCAACCAAACTGACTAAGCAATAAGAGGATTACGACCTTATACAACGTAAATTATATGAATGAAAAAACGTCCTCTAGGAAGGCGCAAGTAAGAAGGACTCCGACATTGAACCTCCATGATTAAAACTCACTGACAAAATTACAGACCAATTGCTCCAATTAAAATTTATTAATCGACGAGTTATCCAACCTTAAATAATGTAATTCGGTTATTCACAACCCCATTTACTGAATCATACTGGCTTAATGAACATAGTTCAAGACCTTGCATGGTACTGTTATTAATGATAATTAAACTCAACTCGTTACCCCACCCATAACCACATTACTTCTACAGTAACTAAATAGAATGACGACCACCTGGCAACTTCCCATTTTCTATAACCATTACTTTAACATTTCCATAAAACCATTAACGTAGAATTTAACCTTACCATAACCTTAGCATTAACTTTAATCAATACATTACCTAATTTCACCATGAACGTCATTAGTATTAATACCACCTTCCTTACATAATTAGTTTCATTACACCCAAAATGTCAATATTCATTTATCACACTCACCAATAAGATAACAATGGCCTTATATATCATGGTTTCATTGCAAATTAAATAATGAGGACTTCCCCCTTTTTGTTACTAATATCCACAGATCTCCCAAACTTGAACATACATACCATGCAATTGCCTTTATATTAGAATAGCATTAAACATAACTAATGCTTACTTTCCATTATACAACATAAAAAGAAAATCATAAGAAATCATTTAATGCAATCATTTACCTCTCATAAGGTGATTACTTTCCTTTACAACATAAAAATCATTACTTTAATGCAAATCATTTACTTTCCATAAAATGATTACTTTCTTTTATAACATAAAAATCATTACTTTAATGCAATTATTTACTATCCATAAATGATTACTTTCTGTTTAATGAAAATCATTTAATATCCATATAACCCAATCAATCTGGCATTTTAATATGTCATTTTATATTTGCCATCAAATAACAGCAAGCCACCTTATCGCCAAACTTTCCTTAAACAGTATTACTGCTGCATTTTAAATTGCACCTTGTACTAGCATTCTATATTGCCATTAAAATAACAATAAGGTCGCGTTACAACACCAATGGTTAATTCTTACCTAAATCACCAATAAAAGGCACATTAACTATGCCCTTACAAAAAGCAAAAACAATCATTCTGTCACCCAACAATTACGCTGTAATAACACTGTTGTAGTTTTCAAGGGCAATTAAAACAAACAGCTGGGAGCGTCTTCTAGAGACCCAGCAACCACTAATGTGCGCATGCCCTGACATTTGTTAGGGTTTAAGACTGGTGAAGATAATTTATAAACCAACAGTCTAGGAAAACACGTTGTTCCAAATATATTCGCTGCCACAGTTAGCAGTGCTATTTAGGGAAGGTAGGAGCAAGACGAAGCTGTCAAAGGAATGAAATCTACCTCATAACAGAATAGTCAAGTACGAGAATGGACCTGAACACAGAATGCTAAAATGGCGCTATGTGTATTCAATGGATTAAAGGTTGATAAAATTGAATATGCCACGCATCTTACTGTTGACCCGTATCAAGATCTTTTAACCATACAATCTTAATTAATCCATTGACTACACATAGCGCCATTTTATCATTCTGTGTTCAGGTCCATTTTAGCACGTTGTTCCAAATATATTCTCTGCCACACTTAGCAGTGCTATTTAGGGAAGGTAGGAGCAAGACAAAGCTGTCAAAGGAATGAAATCTACCTCATAACAGAATAGTCAAGTGCGAGAATGGACCTGAACACAGAATGCTAAAATGGCGCTATGTGTAGTCAATGGATTAGTTAAGATTATATGGTTAAAAGATCCTGATACGGGTCAACAGTAAGATGCGTGGCATAGTCAATTTTATCAACCTTAAAGTCAAGTTGACAACCAAATGAATAATAGTGCAATACAGTTCGAAATCCGAACAAGGCTCAAAAATTACAGAGTGAAGCATTGATACACGATAATGTGCGTATGCTCTCGTAATAAATGTTTCTTTGTAATAATTTCAATACAACCCAATCCGAGAAGACCTCAATCCAATGCCTATGAGTGCGACTTAAGGCTTATCTGTTCAACAAAATGAATGGTGTTATATCGAAACGAAGCAGGGACAACACACAGGAGTAAAATTTGAGTCCGCGCAAACTTCTAGTATAACACAAAGATGGTTCTAATATAGTCTACTACTCATGAATAAACCAGAAGCTCCCGTAATGATTTCTCAACCACACTTTTCCCAACGAGGGTTTGCAGAATAGTATTGCCAGGAAACCCAAGTTCACAGCGTCAAAGTTTGTGATAAAAATGAAAACGAACAGGGTAGAGAACAAATATTTGGATAATGAGATGAAGGGTTCTAGATCTCTGAGGGTTAATGTTTTAGGTTTGGTGCAACATTCAATAGTTAATCGATGCCCGATGGTAGAAATGGTGATAGCCGTGTTTATAAATAAATAAATAAGAGGTTTTATTTCATTTATGGGCATAGGAGGTTTACTTGAAAACCTGGGTCGAATACCCACAGAAAAATAGAACAATACGCCCCCATAAAATCGAAACGCCTAGCACTAATCAAATCGCCCCAAAAAAAAACCCACGGTCTAAAGAAAAATTCCAGAACCACAAATAATAAAAATTACACATTCCCACACAATAATTTAAAATTTGCATAGTCCATATTATCAACAGTAATTATTTGATACAGTCCAGGACATTGAATGAAAGGATATTCAGCAACAAGATTACAGCAAAGGAACCATCCGAGCATTCTACTCTACCAATAAAAATCATACCGTTGCCTCAACACTGCCCTCGTGTGTCATCCGCGCTCCATGCTGCTCCTGTCTGCCGACCGTAGAGACTGCACCGGTACCTCCCAACCAAATGCTAGGGATACTCTGCTTCCCCCTTAGCCCCCCGAGCCGCAAAGGGGCCACACATAATCTAGATAGTATACCTAGCTTCCCAGCTCGCCTCCAAGGCTGAGCTACCTCTCTATTACCAGCTGAGAAATTCCCAACTCCTCACAAGCAATCAGTCCAGTCCAAATACAGCAGCATAACAATACCTAATAGCCCGATCCCATTTTCCCCTCATCCCCCTTTCTTTTATAGAGTTTTGAGCCCCACTTTTATTTTTAAGTTTTTAAAGAAAACCCTCGAAAAATTCTCTATTGTACAAGTGTCATTCATCCCTCACGTTTCTCCACAATTAATTTCTTTAACTTATTAATTGTCTATGTTTCCCTTTTTACTTAGTTTCCTTATTTTTTTTTTTTTATTAATCCCATCTTTAAAACAAAAAAGTTAAATGCGCTAATGCATATTTTCCTTTTATTTTTAAATTCATGCTTTTTACACTCCCCCTCGTTAAATAATTTTATTACTATTGGTTCAGTCTGAGTTAACTAAAAGTATAATTTATGTATATTTATATTTTTAAGAAAAGTTATGTTTCAATTTGAATAAACGTTATGAGTTTATTAAAGTTAAATGGTTGAAAAAGATTATGAAATCTTGTATCCGTTTGATATATTAGTTGTATAGTTGGATGAAGTTAACGTTAATAAATCGAAGAACTAGAGCTCAAGTACGTTCTAAAAATTGTATTCTTATTGCACTGCATTGAGGTGTGAACTCTATCCTAAAATCTCATAATGATGTTTGCTTAATTATTTTAATGTTTATTAGGGTTAATTGCTTTTAATAATGATATTTGGGTATAGGATTAGGTCAAGATTGATTGGAGCTATTTCATTTAGAATTAGGGTTAGGCTATTTTTAGAGTTAGAGTTAGG
>CBVK0101429290.1:0-12859 GCA_900067695.1 Picea abies
ATCTCTTTTTCAAGGCATTGAGTACTTTTTCTGAGGTTTTTATATGCTATATTGATGTTTGGTTCTTAACAACTAAGAGGATATTCAAGAAGATAAGAAGGTTAAGCACGTTGTCACTAGGTTGAAAATACATGCAACACTATGGTGCGATGAACTACAGGTTGACAAGTGTTGCAAAGGAAAACAATGAATTAAAAGCTAGGTTAGGATGGTTGCCAAGATGAAAGACAAATTCATACCCAGAGATTATCAAATCATTTTTTTTCAAAGAATGCCGAATTTGAGACAAAAGGGATGACAATGAAGGAGTATATAGAGGAATTGTATAGGTTAAACATAAGAGATGGTTGTCATGAGAGTGATGATCATAAGGTCGCAAGATATATGAATGGCCTGAGATATGAGATTCAGGACAAGATGAGCATGGTGATAATAAAAAATATGGAAGATGCTTATATGGTTGCTTGGAAAGTAGAGGAGAAATTGGCTAGAAAGAAAAGTCAAAGGGGAAGAGGTAGAAGTTAGAGCATAGGAAAATCAATTTCCTAGGATAGAGTATAGAAGTCCAGGGATGAATAAAAGAATCCTCATAACCACCCAGAAAGGGGAGGAAGTTCACAAGGAAGACAATATGCTGATAGGAACACCTTTCCTTGAGTAAGAGGAAGATGAAGAGGCGGAGGAGGTGAAGTAAAGTATTTTTTCTATGGAAATATAGGACACAAATCTTGGAAATGTCTTGATAGAAAAATAGATGGAGGAGGTGAAGCACACATTTCATAAGCTGAAAGGAGAAATGTTGAGGCAGAATATGAAAAAGGTGGAAGATCCTTAATGAGGAGGAAAATTCTCTTGAAGCCAGATAAAGAGATGGAAAATCCAGTCCAGAGGAACAATTTGTTTAGGAATGCTTGCAAAAACAAAGATAGGGTATGCAAGGTAATAGTTGATAGTGGAAGCATAGATAACTTAGTATCCACAGAGATGGTGGAGAAGCTAAAATTGGAGACAGTTGCATAACCAATCCTGTATAAAGTTTCGTGGTTGAAAAAAGGGCATAAGGTAACAGTCACTAAACAATGTTTAGTAGAATTTAAGATAGGGGGTTATAGAGATGAGATTTTATGTGATGTTATTCCCATGGATATCTTTCATATGTTTTTGGGAAGGCCTTGGAAATATGACATAAATGTTATTAATGATGGAAGAAAGAACACCTATACCTTGGAGAAAAATGGTAGGTTGCATATGTTGCTGCCAATTGAAGATAAGAAGGTGAAAGGAGAAACAAGCAATACTATACTTCTCATGAGTGGGAATGAACTTCTAGATGAAGTCAAGAAGGAGGAAGAAATGTAGTTTGTTTTGGTGAGAAAACCTAGATTCATCTTGACCAGTACTTTGATGATCTACCTGAGGAAATTCAAGAACTGCTGGAGAATTTTGTTGATATAGTGGTGGACGATTTTCCTTGGTTGTTGCCACCCATCAAGAGTATAAGCCATCACATTTACCTTATACCAGGAGAGAGTTTACCAAACAAATCAACATATAGATTGAATCCATAGGAGAGTGAAGAGGTCAAGAAGAAATCCTAGGATTTGATGGACAAAGGGTTGATTAGAGAAAGCTTGATTCCATGCGATGTACCTATAGTGTTAAGTCCGAAGAAGGATGGTGGATGGAGAATGTGTACAGACTTGAGGGCTATAAAAAAATCACCATCAGGTATAGATTCCCTTTACCCAGGATGGATGATTTGATGGATTGCTTGAGTGGAGCAAGTTTTTTTTCAAAAATTTATTTAAAGAGTGGATATCACCAGATTTATATGAGGGAAGGTGATGAATGGAAGAAAACATTCAAAATAAATGAAGGACAGTACGAATGGATTGTCATGCCATTTGGCTTGACGAAAGCACCAAGTACTTTCATGAGATTGATGAATGAAGTCTTCAAAGATTTCATTGGGAAGTTTGTAATTGTGTATCTTGATGATATAATGATCTTCAGTAAGACTGAGGAAGAACATTTGAAGCATTTAACTTCTGTGATGAGGAGGTTGCAGCAAGAGAAGTTGTTGATAAATCTGAAGAAGTTGTCTTTCATGAAACCATAACTCATTTATTTGGGTTTTGTAATCTCTTTGAATGGATTCAGAGAAGGTAAAATAAATCAAAGAATGGTCATCTCCAAGGAATATATTTGAAGTCAAAATATTCCATGGATTAGCCATTTTTTACAGGAAATTCATTAGAAATTTTAGTGCAATTTGTGCAACAATGATGGACACAGTCAAGAAAAGAAAAATATTTTCATTGGACAGAGGAAGCAAAGAAAAGTTTCAATTTTTTAAAAGAAAAGATAATTGGACAACCAATTCTGGTTCTGCCAGATTTCAGCAAGACATTTCAAGTGAGATGTGATGCATGTGCATTTGCGATTGGAGTAGTCTTAAGTCAAGACAATATACCAGTTTCATACTTCAGTGAGAAACTGAATGAGGCTAAAATAAATTACTCCACTTATGATAAAGAGTTTTATGCAGTCATACAGACGCTAAAGAAATGGAGGCACTACTTGGTTCCAAAAGAGTTCGTTTTGTATAGAGACAACCAGGCCTTATAGCTTATAACCAGACAAGAGAAATTGAACAAGAAACATGAAAAATGGGTTGAGTTCATGCAGAAATTTACTTTTGTTATAAAGAACATTTCTGGAAATGCTAACAAAGTTGTTGATGCATTGAGAAGGAGATGTTTGATTCTGCAGGAGTTTCGAGTGAAGACCTTAATTTTTGATAGCCTTAAGGAAATGTATAGAGATGATTCAGATTTCAAGGATGATTACGAAGCATGTGAGAATATTTTTCTAAAGGATAAGATCCAATGGATTGAATATTTAATTCAAGATGGACTTCTATTTAGATGAAATCAATTGTGTATCCCGAAGGGTTTTATGAGAGAAAACATTTTGAAGGAAAAACATAGTGGGGATTGGTTGGACATTTTGTCCATGATAAAACATTCATGTAACTAAACAGTTCATATTATTGGCTAGGAATGAGGACATATTTCAAGAAATTTTTGAACAGATGTAGAATCTGCCAGCATGTTAAGGGGAAAATACATAATATAGGGTTGTATCAACCATTTCCAATACCAGAGAGGTTGTGGGACATGGTAAGCATGGATTTTGTGTTGGGACTACCAAGAATGAAAAGGGGGTCCGATTCCATATTTGTGTTATTTGATAGATTTTCCAAAATGGAAAATTTCATTCCATGTCAGAAAACTAGTGATGCAACACACATTGCAAATCTATTTTTCAAAGAAATTGTTCGACTTCATGGGTTACCTAAGAGTATTGTTTCAAATAGAGATACCAAATTTGTTGGTCATTTCTGGAGAACCCTACGGAAGAATTTGGGGACAAATTTATCCTTTATCTCAACATATCATCCTCATACAGATGGACAGACTGAGGTATTAAATCAAAGTTTGGGAAATGTATTGAGGAGTTTGGTCGTTGAACATCATAGCTAGTGGGATTAGATTTTTTCGTAAGCAAAGTTTACATAAAATGATTCACCTAATAGGAGCACATGAAAGAGACCATTTCAGATAATGTATGGAATGCATCCAAGAGGAGTGTTTGAGTTGAGAGACTTAGAGAAGAGTGAGTTTAGAAGTGTTGGAGTGGAAAAATTTGCAGAATAGATGCAGGAGCTTCACAGTAAAATCAAAGAGTGGTTGTAGATTTCTAGCCAGGAATACAACCGTAGAGCATATCAGCATAAGAGAGAGCTTCATTTTGAAGTGGGAGATTTATTTTTGGCACACCTCAGAAAAGAAAGGTTCCCAAGGGGAACATATAACAAGATGAAGATGAAGAAGATAGGACCGTGTAAAATTTTAAGAAAGTTTGAGGCAAATGATTATGAGATAGAATTGCTAGATGATGTGGGAATATCACCCATATTTAATGTATGATATCTGTATCCTTACAGAGTGGATGAAGCAAGAGGAGTATAGAGTCAGAAGGAAATTCATTAGGTCAAATAGATGCCTATAGCTGAAAATTCACAGATGGAAAAGATCATTGACCAAAGAGTTTGTAAGAAAACCTAGAGGAAGACATATCTTGAATATTTGATAAAGTGGAAGGGACACATGATTGAGGATTCCAATTGGGAAAGTGAAGAATATATTTAGAAACATGAACAGTCGGTGTAGGATCTCATGGATAGGAGTCCATGAATTTTTCAGCCATAGGAGTATGATGCAGGAGCATCGCCAGCAAAATGCAAGTGGAGGACAACTGGATATGCCAATGCACATTTTGAAGATATTTTTTAATTTCAAAAGAAGAACCATTAATGTAATATCTAAAAGGATGTGTTTTCTTTTAATTTTTGGGGGATTGTAATATAGATCTTGATCGTTTCTCTCATCTGTTAGTTGTGGACATTTATTGTAATAAATGATAAGTAGGTAATAGTATTTAATTTCAATAAGATGGCTTAGAGTAGTAGGAGGTAAAACTCAAGAAGACTCCCTCGTATGTATTTGTGTTATCATTCTCATTGTAATGCTAGAGAGAAAGAGAGAGATAGAGAGAAAGAGAGAAAGAGAGAATAAGAGAGTAGAGAAGAACAAAGATTGTAGAAGTTGTATGAACAAATAGTTGTTATTATTGAGACCATGTACAAAAGAACTTGAATTAATATAAGAACACTTTGATCCAATTTCATGGTGTACTATGGTTGTTGTGTGTATCTATTTAATGGTATGTTTACAACTTGCTTATATTATTTGTTATGCATTTGTTTCAATGTTGTGTGTATATGTGATTTCAATTTGAATGTATGAAGTCTATGAGAAGAGTATGAGTTTCAATTTATTCTCTTCCTGAGAATTCCTGCAAGGAGTGCAGTGAAATTCCACAAGGAGTGCGTTGACAGGTTTCTAAGTTTTAGCCCAGAAAGCTCAGGAGTGATATCATTGATATTATATATGTAGAGTGAAAGTATAGCATATAGTCATGCAAGGTGTGTGTAGGCCAATTTAATTCTCATATTTTTCAGATAACCAGAGGTTAGTGTGAAAACCACAAGGTGTGTGTACAAGATTCCCTAAAATCTCGGAATTCACAGTGAGAATTCAAGCTCAGGAATGATAGAGGCTTGAAAGGGTTCAGAGGAGAAACGAGGGTCGAATTCGCCTCCTAGAACCAAGCTTAGAAGCATTGACACCGAGTTATTTTTCCAAGATCCATTGAGAGCTTGAACATATGGTAGAAATTCTTGGAGGGAGAAATGTCGATTTTCGTGGGTCGTTGGATCTAGTAAAATACACGAGGAGGATAAAGACTGAGAGTAATTCAACACTTGAAAGATCAGGAGGGATAGTGAGTCATCGATCTAAGGGAAGATTGAACCGATGATTCCTTTCATGGGAAGGATAAATCGGGAGTTGGGAGTTGGAGGGAAGAAGGAATCCAACTTCCAAAAGTCGTGAAACGTGAAGTTTCGATTCGCCAAAGAGGATCCAGACCATTGGATCATGAGAGTCTCAAACCATTTATCTGAGTTGGTTGAATTTGGGGTTTCGAACCTCTAGAGAAGGGGGAGAGATACTTCACGAGTTCCCGATACATGAAGTTGCGTAGCATTAAGAAGCTAGACCTAGGTTGTAGCTGGAGGTCACATGAACGAAGGATAAAGGGAGGAGTTAGTGATCACTAAGCTCTAGTTCAGAGTTCGAGGGTTGGAAGAGTTAGGAAGACTAGTAGAAAAACACCTGAAGTCCTAAAGTCATGAAGCGCTTTTCAGGTTTGGCATGTGGTCACCACTAGTGGTCACGTGAAGGGAGATTTCACTCAGTGTTAGTCGGACGAGTGGGGTTTCATAAGGACCTGTGGTTTTTTTCTTGCAGAGGTTCTAGTAGGGGCCTGAAGAGATTTTCTAGATCAAGAACAAAAGAAGATCCATTGACCGGGAGGTCAGGAGACCCTATTGAGGTAGGGGCACTGCGTCAGTCAAACTGAAGTTGTTAACAAGTGTTTGGAAACATATTTGAGGTGTCTTTCATTGGAAAAGAAAAATCAGTGGGCTCAATGGTTACCCCTAGTTGAATGGTGGTAAAACACTTCATACCATACACCTACCCACATGACTCCTTTTGAAGCAGTATATGGACAAAATCCACCTTCAGTTCTCTCATATTTACCAGGTGTCTCGAAGGTCCAGTTAATTGACCAAATGTTTACAGTTCGAGAGGATATTCTTTGTACCATAAAGGAGAATTTGGTAATTTACTAGAATCACATGAATCAACAAGCAGATCAAGGTCACTCTAAATGTCAATTTGTAGAAGGGGATCAGGTGTTTCTTCGACTGCAACCTTACAAGAAAAATTTCCTCAAGGCCGACCATTGTCAAAAGATAGTGCCCAAATTTTATGGTCCTTATATCATTCTCAAGTGTGTGGGATAGGTGGCCTATCAGTTAGCTTTTCCCAACCATTCTAAGCTACATCCTGTTTTTCATGTTTCATGGTTAAAGAAGGTGATTGGAACTAAGTGCCAAACTCAAAGAAACCTTCCCAAGTTGGACGAAGAAGGATCCATTTAGCTTCAACCACAAGAAGTTTTGGACCAGCATGAGCATCACATGTGTCAGGGAAACATCAAGGACGTGTTAGTCCAGTGGAAAGATACAACTCCAGCATATGCCACTTGGGAACCAACTACCATTCTACAACAATTTCCACATCTCAAGCCTTAAGTACAAGGTTGTTTTTAAGGGGGAGGACATGTTACGGACCTAACCCCTCACATAGGTAGAACAATATATTCCAATGTAATAAAGGTCAATATTAATAAGGCCTTTCAATAAGATAGAATAGATCGAATGTAAGAAGACCAAATAGAATCTTCCTCTTCTAGAATGATCTTACCCTAGATGGTTCTCTTGATAGACATATTTAGTATAAATAGGAGTCGAGGGTATGAGAACCCTAGATTGGATATTGTTGTAATAGAGCTCTACTTGACTGGACGTTGCCCCCTCAAAGAGGCAAGTGAACATTTCTCTCAGTAATATCAGTAATCAAAGTGTTATTTTTGGTGTTATTTTGGTTTCATTTCGGTCTTATTGTGGTGTTGTTCTGGTTATATTGTTGTTCATCTTCCATTTCTAGCATTTTTTTTTTTTTTTGTTCTGCATACTTTTTATATCTAGAATATTACACAATATGTCTTACTATAGAAGTTCCATTTTACCTTGCACCAACCAACCACCCTTAGAAAATCACATTTACCTTTCTTTCATTTTCTTGCATCCTTAAGCCTCAAATCTGTGACTTCCATTTGCTTATTCTCTTTCACATCTTCATTCTTCCACTTTTAGTTTTATAATCTCAAAACTCCTAACCTTTTACACATCTTCACACTTTTTCACCATTTATCAAAATGATTAGGGAATCGTTACTTATATCGAGCCCAAACACCTTTATCATCTATGCCAAAAATCATGTTCATCGGTCGACTCTAGATCTTTAGATTCTCATTCTAATTGGGTTGTAAAACGCATCCATGAAAATTAGTCCCAAATTCTTTCTATTTCATGTGATATAAATTATTGATCACATCATAGACATCGGTTCTTAGCAACCATCCTATGGATCATGGAGTAGATCCTTTTTGTTGTTTTGCTCACTACTCTCCAAAACACACAACATGACCTAAATGCTCAATAATCATCCAATTCGGTCCCTTATTCAATATTCTGTGTTGATCTATTTTATCTTGATATCAATACTATCAAGTATTGGGTATTTAACATTGTTCTCCACACAATAACTCATTTCCAATATCTGATATACAATATGCTAACTAGACCACTGTAAATATTGATTTCTTGAGACATGCACAAACCTCAAGAACTCGATATTTCCAACTATACATATATTATGTGGTATCTTCTTAATCCCTAACGCTCAACATTCATCAGATCATTTCCTTGATAAAATCTTGATTGTTGATTTGTTTTCTTCATGGAGCAAACCTTCGTTCCACCAAATTGTTCGATCATACCTTTGATTAACTTGTGGTCATAACTTGGTCTAGTTCTTGTGGATATTAGGCCTATTAGGTCCACCAGGCTCATTGGGAAACTAGCCCACCAAACCCTCGAAGCTTCAAACACATACATTAAACTGTGCTCTGGCACTCCAACCAGATCTTAGCCGTCATATAATCTTCATTCGGATGTCTACGATCAATATGGTTCCTATGATATCTATACCATTGGTCCATCGAGCTACCAAGCCCCTGGGATTCAACATTTCACTACTCAATCTTTATCTATGATTGCACTATTCAACATTGAAGTGATTTAGTGATTGGTTGGCATGCGTACTACACCCAATTTTTGTCTGAGATACTCAAATGTTTTTCTAGGAAGAGGTTTTGTAAATATATTAACAACTTGTTCTTTTGTTCCAATATATTCCAGCTTGACATTTTGTTCTGTGACTTTCTCTTTTAAAAAGTTGTATTTGATTGGAATGTGATTTATCTTCGAATGCATAACCAAATTATATGAAATGTTTATTGTACTAGTATTATAAAACAATATTTATATGGGTTGATCATACTCTACCTTAATGTTTGTCAACATTGTTTTTATCCAAAGAACTTGTGTACAATAGGTTGTTTCTACAATGTATTTTGATTCTATTATGGATAAAGAAATTGAGGATTGCTTCTTGTTGAACCAAGATACTAGACTATTTCCCATAAATAATTCTCCACCACTGGTGCTATTTCTATCATCCACACTACCTAACCAATCTACATCTATTTAAGCTATCAGAGTAAATTCTTTTACTATGGGATACCATAAACCAAAATCCAAAGTTCCCTGTAGATGTCCAAATATTTTTTTTACTACCTACACCTGTGTTTCCTTTGGTGCACTTGAAACCTTCAAACTAACCCTACATCATGTATAATATCTAGCCTTGAAACTTTCACATGTAGTAGGCTTCCTATCATTGATTTATACAAAGTTTTATTAGCTTCCTTTGATTCATATTATTTTCTTAAGTTACAACTAGTGGCCATGGGTTTGCTGGCAGGTTTACAATATTCCATTTCAAACTTCTTCAACATCTCTTTGATATATTTGTTTTTATAAATGAATATTCCTTTGTTGGTTTGATAAATATGCAACTCTAGAAAAAATGACAATTGTCCAAGCATGGAATATCAAATTCTATTTTCATTTCTTCATAAAAATCTTGGCTCATTTTATTAGCATTACTTCCAAAGATGATATCATCCACATAGACCAAAATAATTAACATATCAACATTGTCTATTTTGATGTAAATATTTCTACACGTTGTCCCTATTTTGAAACCTTGTTGTTGTAAGTACTTGTCGAGTCTTCAATGTCATGCTCTGGGAGCTTGATTTAAACCATAAAGTGATTTCTTCAATTTGCAAACATAATCTTCATTTTCTGATAGTAAGAATCCTTAAGGATATTTAATATACAAATATTCCTCTAAATATCCATTCAAGAATGATGACTTGACATCCATATGATATACTTTGAAATTATTGAAGTTTGCAAACACCAAAAATATTCTAATGGATACTAATATTGCAACAAGAGAAAATGTTTCTTCAAAGTTAATACCTTCTACTTAAGCATGCCATTTACAGAAAAATCTTACTTTATTTCTCAGTACTTTTCCATCTTCATTTAAATTATTTCTAAATACCCACGTTGTATCAGTCATATTATTATATTTTGGTATTCAAACAAGTTCCCATGTTTGATTTTTCTCAATATGATTCAGTTCTTCTTCCATGGAATTAACCAAATGTTGATCAACACTAGTCTCTACAAAACATGTAGGATCTATTTTGGACAACAAAGAGAGATTTTCATGTTCAGTAGTGATTGCCAATTCTCTCCTAGTCTGTGTATTAGAATTTTTGTCACCAAGAATTAAGTTTTCTGGATGGTTTTTCTGCACGAACCTTGATGGGGTTTGTGTGTCTTGGCACTGTGTTGGTATTTGATTGCTTTCCATGATGACACTGATTACAAACAATGTTTGAGGTTTTTATGATCTTTGGAATATCTCTTATTACTTGTTTGGTTCTTATTTTTACCAGGTTTTCCAAGTTCATATGGCCCATTCTTCTATGACACAACCACTTTTCATATATCTTCCCTGTGAAGAATTTTTATCCATTAATTTCATCAAGAATGTACACATTGTTTGGGGTTCTAATTTATCTTCCAACTAGTTTTCCTAAGTCTTCCTTTCTGATCTTGCATTCTTATGAATCAAAAGTAATCAAATGTCCTTGATCACACATTTGGATAACACTAAGAATATTGTGCTTCTAGTATTCAACACATAAGACATTTTCTACCTTATCCCTTCCATTGTCAAGACTAAGAATGCCTTTTCCAACTATCTTTAAAGTGTCATTGTCCCAAAAGGTAACACTCCCTTCATTATTCTTTAAGGTAATAAACTTTGTTCTATCCCCTGTCATGTGACTTGAGCACCTTCTATCAATGCACCACTTATATTTATTACTTTGTGCACAAAGTGCGGCTTGTATGAACAAGGATTTGTCTTTCTTTGGTTCCTTGTGTTCTTTATTTCTTTTCATGATTGTTGGGGTTTCTTCCTTCTGATTTTTTCTGAAATCACTTCTGTATAATTTTTCTATATTCCCATAATTATTGTTGTTATAACATACAATATTATAGTTCAACAACGGGGGAAATGAGTTGTAATTTCTCCTTGAGAATACATAGGCATCCCTATTGTTTTTCCTCATGCAATTACCTTTTTCATTTAATCTACAATCTATATATTTATGAATAAAACCATTTCAAGAATAACAATAGACAGAAAATGAATTTTGGTACCTGATTGTATGATTCCATATTGATGAAAGAGTCTTCCTAATTTTTTCCTTGTGAGTAAGATTTGTCTTCCGTGGAACATTTTTTTATTCCCTCATGTTGTCTTAAACCTTGATAGGAGTTTTGAGAACATCAACATAACTCTTTTTATTTCCTTCACTTGATTGCTTTGAAGAGGTTGAGGCTTCTTAATTAGAAACTTCCTTCTTCTCACTGTAACAAAGAATAGTCTTGGCAAATTGTGATCTTTGAGAGATTAGGATTTAATCCATAGTTGCAGAGATATTTTTGAATTTCATGTTGGTATTTCATTTCTCCAAATCCTTTATTAAATAAACTATTTCATGTTCTAGACTGCAACGAACATATTCTTTTTCATTTAGCTAACCTCTCAAAAATTCTTCAATTCTCTTTGCCTCTTCTACTTGAGTTTTATGATGATGATAATTTATTCAATTTGATTAGAATTTTATTTTGTACATAGTATTTCCTTTATAAAATTATTCAGATAATCCTTTTGTATCCATTTTTCGTTCCTTAGCCTCTCTATTTCATTTAAAGAGCATATGATTTCTCCTTAAAGGTCCACTTCCACTTCACTCTCGGTATTGTCTTCTTCCTTTGGATCTATGCTTCTATTTTCTAGTCATTAGTATGTGTTTCCATGGACATGAAAAGAATATCCTCTGTTTCATTATCATTTTTATTAAAATAGTTGTTTTCCTCATTGGTATATATATTCTTCCTTTGCTTGTCGAACTTTCTTCTCTTTTTAGTCTTTCCCTTCTTCTAATTTTTGAACATGGAATTTTATTTTCCATTGCTCTTTATATTTTTTGTATCAGGACATTTAGCATCAAAGTGTCCTACTTATCCACCATTAAATCATTTAAAGGGAATATTACCTTTCTATTTTCTTGATCCTCTCTTGAGCTTCCTGACAAAGTTGGATTCTTCTTTTGATTTAATATCTAAGATTTCACTTGTTTTGTATTATTTTGTCTTTGTCTTCTTTAATTCCTTGAAGGCTACTTCCTTCCTTCATGGATTTTATTTCTTATATTTTTCTATCCTCATTTCATATGCAATGCAGATTCCATGTAACTCAACCATTGTTAGATTTTCTAGGTCCTTTATTTATTCAATGACAAAGATATTGGGATTAAATCTTAAGGGATGTGACCTATGCACATTTTTCACAATGATGGTTTCTTAAATCTCTTCACCAAATCCTCTGATAGTGTTGAAAATATCATCTATACAAAGAAAATAGGATGAAATACTCTCTTCTTCATTCATCATAAGGGTCTCAAATTTTATTCTATGGTTTTGTAATTTTTCCTTCTTGACCTTCTGAACCCCTTCATACATATTCCGTAACTTGTCCCACATCTCTTTTGCTGAAACAAATTTCATGAATTTGAAAAATTATTAATATTCCATACCACACAAAATTTCATTCATGGCTCTAGGATTATTTTCATTGTGCCTTTGTCTAGCTACATCTACAGGTGTAGTTGTTAGAGCTATGTAACCATTATTAACTACACTCCAAATCTCAAATCCAAGATTCATCAGATAAGTTCTCATTCTTATACTCGATAAGGAATAATTTGATCCATCAAATTATAGAGCTTTGTTTATAGATAAACGTTCCTATATATCCATGTGTGTTTCATGGATTCACCTTCTAGTGGTTAGACTATTCTTGAAGGAAAATCACTCTGATACCTATTGTTGGAACACTTACATATATTGAGAAGGGGTTTGAATCAATATAGGTATGCTTTTTCTTTTCTTACCATATTTATCAATTTATTAATTTACTAGCCATAATAAATTAATGATAAATATCTATCTATCTATCTATCTATCTATCTATCTATCTATCTATCT
>CBVK0101429300.1:0-10899 GCA_900067695.1 Picea abies
GGGATGACTGTTTGCTGTCCAAAAACAGCAAAAGAAGACAGCTATACAGTTGAAACTTAGAGCCATACTAAGGTAAAGGACAGACCTTAGATGGCAGCCTCATAGGACCTCAAAATTTCTACAGGAAGTCCCATAATTATGAATCTGGTTCCTATGCGGAACAAATATGAAAACAAACTGTGGAATAGGAAATCTATAGGTGACAAATTTGCAATAGAATTCTGAAAGTTAGAATTTATAATGATGTCTCACGAACCTTGTGTACCTGTGATACAGGCGAGAAGAAAAGATTTGTTCTGAAAGAACAAATGAAGGTTGTCACAGCTGAAAATGATGAACATGGCTACTGTTGAGCCATGAGAACCCCATGATAAGTCATGATCGCCGGACATACATTGTGTTGAGGTAACACAAGCCGGAGGGATGCCGCGGCAGAGCAAGTCTAAGGGACACCTCGACTTTAAGACTCGATAGAGTTTCCGAAATTCCTCCTATGCGAGAAAACCTTGGCAGGGCAAGATGGATCGCCCAAAGGACTGTATAGCAGTGAAGGGGATGCCTGAGCCTGGGCCTGGAGGGTGTGTAACCGCAAGGAAGATGAAACCATGATAGCTCTTGTGAGCTCTTGAATTGGAATTATGCACCCAAGGGGTATGTCAAGGAAAGCGATGAGCTTGGATAAAAAAACTACCATGTGGATACAGATCCACAAACTGCACAGATAAGTATTGTGCTAAGATTATGAAATTTTCCTTTTTAATTTTGAACAACAGTAAGATGTCTTCGCACAAAATTGTGGTTAATATGCTTGTGTCCAAGAATTATTGAAGGCAGATGACGAAGACTCAGATCCTGAAAAAGGACTTGACCGAGGATAAAGGTCAAGACTTCTGAAGTGGCCGAATGAGGAAGGCATGACAGGTGTTTTGAGAAAGAACACCGAGGATGGTGTTCCTTTAAGGGGGAGGGAATTGTAACACCCTGTTTCCCCCAATTTGTAATTAATCATAAAATAGGAATTACCATGCTAATGCATGAGGAAAATGTAAATGTATTATTATTTGAGTTGCCAATAACTGACTGTGGGGGTGAAGCCTTGAAAGTACTGGCCATGATATCACTAGGGGAGAGAAATCAGTTAATGAGGCAAGGACCGGTGGTTGAACTACCAACCACCCCCATGAATGGGAGCATGGTCTAGCTGCAGGAAGTCATCCTAAAGTACCGCAGGGTCTGACAGACCAGGCGGACCCGAGCTTCCTTCTGACAGAAGGAAGGTGACAATTATACACACGGAGGCAGCAAGAGAGGGAGACACCAGACGATGGCGGAAGCTCCCAAGGGAGAGGCGCGAAGCTCTCCAGCGAATCACGAATAGAAGGCCGCGAGCTTGATGTCGAAGAGCTTCTAAGAAACCTCGTCAAGGCCACAACCAAGTGAGAAAGCTCCGAGTTGCAGAAAATAGAACCCGAACAGAAGCTGAAACAGAGAGAGAGAACCCTCAAAAACTGTGAGAATTCCCTGGTGATATCATGGCTTGGCACGGGGGTGGCTAGAGTGCTAAGAATGAATGCCTCAGAGCCTATGGTCGGGTGGAAGGACGAACACCCACGGTCGGTTGGTTAGCGGCAACCTGTAATGGATAAGTGATTTCCTACCCTGTGTAATTTAGCTGTAACTGTGTATCAATTGATTATACTGTGCATGCTTTCAGAAATGTGAATGAATGCTTAATGGATATACTGTATCCCTTCTATCTCTGCTTGGTTGTATGATTAGGCAAGTAAGGAATTATATGGGTCGGACATGACCTGTTCTCATAAATTCTTGAGTTCTGTAGCGTCTTAAGCTAGAGCCACGAACCGTGAGCTCGTCGACCTTAAGTGTAGTTGCATGTACGATGGTTTACTCATCTAGTCGATCTGAGCCCCTTGGAGGATGGAGTTTGTTAAGCTCATGAGAGGTAGTGCCGATATGCACAGGCTCTCTGCGATCAAATAGAACCCCAGAACCCCTTGATGAAGGAGCACAGTAGTTGTGCCAAAGACCCTTCTAAGAGTCAAATCCAGGAGAAAGAGCGCAAAGTTCTCAAGTCCTTCATAGCTGACAAAGCTCAGGAAGGATAGCGAGTTGCAAATACCGAAAGAAACTACCCTTACATTTGCTAGATGAACGGACGAGATCCTTTCGGAGGATCTAAGGTCTATCACGACCGCTAGATTGGAGGAAGGAACGTAGGCGTTAATGCCTCAACCCCTTTTAACCTTCACAAGCAGCGAAGGAATCGGGACCATAGATCCCAAGATCCATGGAAGTTACCTGGACCGTCCATTTGTAGAGGACACGTGGCTGTCGGTCGACGTTTTGGCACACCGGAAACCCAAGGGCAAGACCCCTTGTCTTCGCAAGTTGTGAAATCCCGATATGTGAAATCCCGAAGTAGTGTAGTGTGAATTGATTTCGGCGTTTCGGCACTCGGGAAACCCAAGGGTATGAATCCCTCGTCTTCGCAAGTTGCGAAATCCCCGTACGCGAAATCCCGGTATGTGAAACTCCGAGTCGACTTAGTGTGAATAGGAATTCGGGGTTTGAAAAGGGAAGGGGACGGTAGTTTGTTGTTCTCTTGAGTCTCGAAAGCCAAAGGCTCGGGCAGACAAGTGGCACATCCCAGATGTAGGAGCCACGTGGATGACAAGTGGTACATCCCAGAACAGGGGTCACGTGGAGGTGACAGGTGGTGTGTTCTCGTCACAGGGAAGGAGTCAACACCTCATTGACCTATATCGCGTTTCGGGGTTCGGCATTCCAAAAGGTAAGGAACACTTGCAACGGGAATTGCGAAGTCGCGAAACCCGAAAGAGATAGGCGCTGAGACTTGCGTCCTAGCTGGAGGTCACATGACACCAAGACAAAGGTGGAGCCAAATACCTTAGCCCATTTCGGATTTCGGGGTTTGAAGAGTCGAAAGACTCGACTCTCTTGCATTACGGACTCCCGGTTACCGAAATCCCAATTTGGCCAGGACCGTCGGATCAGGGGGAGACTCGCAGCCGTCGATCTCCTCGAAGGTAAGATTTCAGGTTTCAGGGTTTGTAGAGTTGAAAGACTTGACTCGCTTGTATTGTGAAGTCGCGAAATGCGAAAAGGTGCCTAGTTTGTTTGGCCTGTGGTCATAACCAATGATCACATGGAGGTGGACAAGGGAAGAACTAGCCTGCGCTAGGCCCCCATAGGACTTCGGGTATTCTGTCCCTCGAGAAGAGGCGAAAAACTTATTATGTCGTTTGTGGGTGTGTGACAGCTTGTCACCTAAGGTTTAATTCAGCAAATTATAATAACAAAATGCAAGTAAAGTAAACCATAACCATTCAATTAAGAAGTGTTGCAGAAATTCACTTACATAAACCAAGAAATCATGTAGCAAACCCTAGTTGTAAACCTTCCACCCAGAAGAAATGCCAAAAATGCCAAGAAAAGTCTTCCTTCAACAAGTGTGCCTCACTATTTCAACCAAAACCCTAGAATAGGGCGCAAATTTCAAACCTCACTAATGTGTGAGTGAAAGATGATGAAAATATGAAGGTAAAAACCCTCAATATATAGCATACCAATTACCTTTATTAAAAATTAGGTCATCAAAAGACCGACAAGGCCAAAATACACAATATTACTATTTTACTTTAAATTGTCTTAAATTAAACCCTAATCAAGCAAAAGGTGAGACGTCATCCCCTTCTAGGGTGACGTTAGCCCTTTTTAGGGCAAATGCAGCATCCTGGAGCAAAACATTAGCCCTCCTTGGGCTTCTCCAACCTGCCACACGTGCCAAACTGCCCTGTCTGTCTGCCAAAACGTCCATGAAGAAAGGATGACGTGATGAACCTCCTAGGTGATGTCGTGGGCCTTCCAAGGCCAACGTTCCTGTGGAGAGGGCTCAACCCTCCTAAGTAAGGATAAATGAGTGGGAGATAGGATGAAAGAGTGGTGCTATGATGGGAGCGGACGATGGCTTTTCAAAAACCCCCCCAGTGGCAAACCAAAACCTATGGGCATAGGCTTGCTAGGGCACCCTGTCAATTCCCCCAAGCATGGTCAAGTGGGCAAATGTAAGATCCAAGCAGTTGTTAGAGATAAAAGGAATCAGATGCATATATTTAAAGTTTTTAATGATCAAAAGTGACACATACCATGATACCTGGACCAATTACCTCATGGAGCAAGAACCTTCTCTGATACAGGACCAAGCCGATGGTGATGGATGTTGTTGTTGCTGACAAGACAAAGCTGATTAAAGAAGAAAATGATGGGCCCTCCAGGGCCATGCTCAGGTCAATCCTGCTTTCGATACTCCATGTCTAGGACCTGTGGACCTCGAGACATGATCTCCTAGTAATCCCTAAAAAGTGGGGATATCATCTGGCTCCAACTCGGGGACATGTGCTCACAGTAGGGCGCATGAGAACCTCAGCATCTCTGACATAACCTGCAGACCTGCTCAATCTCGATAGAAGTATCAGTAACAAAATTAGGGTGGTAATGCCACCCAGCATACATATACATATATATATGGACTGAAAGAAAACAATCAAAAATGCAAATGTAAAGCAAAGTACCTACCTTTACTTACCTGTTGGTTGGATGTTCGATGTAGTCAAACGACCAGTGTAGCCAATCTAGCAATGTCCCATGATACCTGCCTTTGTGCTTCATCATAAACCAAAATAGTGATAAATCAAGCACAAAAATGTTATGAGTTAGAATATATATCATATCAACGGAACCCTCGAAGTCTAACTCGTGGAGGAGGGTGGGAGGGATAAAATCTTGCTAGGTCCATCTCCGAGGAAAGCACTCAATCCACTTCAAGAAAGGGTCATGAAAAGTGTAAGGTCCAGAAAACTGACTCAAAGGGCCTGCCAACTGGCTACCTAGGACATCCTCACGTTCTGAAGTCAAGGAAGGGATCGACAAAGATCTAGCAGACAATTGGCAAACTACCAAGGGAAAGTTGAAAAACTGGGATAACTGACTTAAACTTGCAGTATCCAACCGACCCTTGGAGTCTAAGGTTTGCCTAAGAGGAAACTCAACATAAAAAATATACTTCCCAACTACACCTTTAATGGACAAGCACGGTAAAGTAATAACAGGTGGTTGGAGTGAAAAGTCATGAGAAACCTTCTTTAGGCAAACAATGTTCTTACTTGTATCAAAATCCAAGCAGAGTGGTGGTTGATAATCATCTTCATAAAATAAATCCAAATACTCAGTGGAACAATCATCAAAGTCCTCAAGGTATGACCGAAAATCATCAAAAAAACAAGGTACTAGGTCATCCTTGGGTTTTTGGAGAGTATGGGTAAAATCCTCATCTCCTTGTTGCCACTGGTGAAGAATAATCTGTTGTGATAATTGCAAAGGCAACACTTGGAAATGACTTTCAATGTCGTAGACGGGACCCATATCATAACCAACTATATCCCACCTACATCTCCCAACATGTATGAATTCATCAATGTTGCCAACTATGTCATTATTTGTATCATAACATGTAGGTCTTGAAAACTCATTCGCCTCCTCATTTCCTTCATCATAAGGTAAAACATCATCAAAAACTAGGGGAGGAGGGAAACTTACTATTTCTTCTTGTGCAGGAGCTTCTAGGACTTGGGCATCTTTGGCATGCATTATTGTCTTATTCTTGGTCGTGCAGCAAGGAAGATGTTCTTCATTCGGGGATTCCATTTCTCCATCACTCTCTGAATCATGAAATAAGGTATCATCAAAATCCTGAAAAGGAAAGAAACTAACCTTATCGCCTTGTTGTTGTGCAGGTGGAGAGGGCTTATGGATCGCTTCTTCAAGAGGAAGAGGGCATGTTGATACTTCGTTATTGAGGTCCATCTCCTCAACTATTTCTTCAGCAATCCCTTGTCGATCTACGGTTTGCTCCCCTTCTTCTTGGAGATCAATGATGAAGCTCTCAAGGGTAAACAAATTCTCTCCATTGACAGTACTTAAGGTAAAGAGGCATCCTATATCAAGCGAGGAGACCTTCTCCTCAATCACTGCAGCTATGTAGTAGGCTTTGTCGAGCATCCTTGGGGTTCTTTCATTAAAAGGAAAACTTAGATACCCCAAAAGTGCATTAGTAAAGAGATGGACCAAGTATCTCTCCTCGGGATGATGACTTTCAGGAATCTGATATAGCATGTTCTCAAATCTAATCTGGAAGTATGCGACATTTTCGTCCTCAACTTGCTTTATATGCTCGAGTTCTTGTAATAGTAATGGGATGTCATGTTGCTGGATACCCCACCTCTCGAGAAAAAATTTCTCACATTGCTCCATAGTCTTGATGCTGGCCTCGAGAAGGTTATCATACCATTTTTGGCATTGTAAGAAAACGTGGTAGAGAAAAGTTTCATGACCACGTCTTCAGCATAATCATCGACCGGATAGGATAGGAAGAAATTCCAGAAATTTCTCATGTGATAGTCAACTCTTTCTCTATCACCACCACAGAATCCAGGGAGCAAATTTATATATTCAAAGGGCATTTTTTGAGGGTACCCCGAGATGTTACTCATGTCCAAAGGCTTGTAGTTCCCAGGATCCCATTATGAAGTCATTGTTGGCTTCGTCATTAGTGGAGTCGCCAAATAGTTTTCTTGAAACTATCAAAGAAAAAGGGAAAACACCCTAGTGGAGTCGCCAGGTAAGCTTGTAAGATAAGGCTCTGAGGCAAGGCTTACCGAAAAAGATTTGTCGTTTGAGGAGAATTGACTCAGTGTTCCCCGGCAACAACGCCAAAATGTTATCGCACAGTTTGTAGCTAGGAGTAAAGGTTATAAGGTAGAAGGCCAAACTGGCATAACATGAACCTGTCCCACCCAATGTCACCATGATGGGTAGGTTCTTTCTCTTTAGGGAGGCTAGGCCCAGGGGAGACGTCCCCGTGACCTAGGGTTTTGAAAGGGCAAAGGATAAAAGGACAAGGACAAATTCCCCTTTCACAGATCACCACCAATCAAATAGTCTCGGCTAAACAGCCAATAATAAGGTATAACCAAAGAAAAGAAAAGTACCTCCTTGAGACAACACAACAAGGAAACTAACACGTGCAATCTTGGTTAGTACTTCATATAAATCAGTGACTATCCGATATTCAATATAAGCAATTTAAAAGTAAATGTTGACGAAGTCAATGTTTACAAAATAGCAATGATAAATGTATCACTTGTCAATAAATACAAGAATGATATGGCATCCAATATAATCAATCAATACTTAGTCTAATAAATGCCCTCAACTACCATTCAATTTGCTCATAGACAAAACGTTGCTGCATCAATGATATAATAGCAAGGAGTGACGTCAGCATTCAGGGTTAGTAGGGTTAGGTAGAGCTAGGGTCAATGTAGTTAGGGTTTCAGTTCAAAAGCTTTGAGAGTGTTTAGATCAGGTTCTACTTCAACGCTTGAGGTCTTAGATCAGTGCCTTTAGGGTTAAATGGAGTCAATAATGAAGGACGCGGGAGTTGAAGGAGAATGGCTAAGGACTGGAGGGAAAAGCTCTGAAGTGCTGCTATGGCAGGGCCTCAGAGACAAAACCCTAGGGGAGAGAGGCTCACTTTGGTGTTGCTATGGCAAGGCCTCGTGCTCTCTCCTCCTTCCTTAGATGGCAAAACGACTAGCATGAAAGATAAAGTCAAGACAGGAGAGTCAAATGAGGGAGAGTGTTGCTACAGCAAGGCTCTATCATCAAACCCTAGAAGAAAATGGCCCTAAGTCTAGATAACCTAGGCCTGGGACGTCACCTCCTTCTTGAGCTCTGGAAAGTACGGCTAGCATATGAAGAGGGGAAAAATGAGTGTAGCTAAGGCTAGGCTCAATCCTCTTTAGCATGAAAGAGTAGAGTGTTGCTACGGCAAGGCTCTATCTCACTTCAGCAAACAAATGGCTAGAAATCTTGACGGGGACATGAGACAAGGACCAATTATGTGTGCTTGTCACCTAGGGTTTATGCAATAAATTTATAATAATAAATGCAAGTTATAACAATACAACCATTCAATAAGGAAGTTTTGCAGAATTTCACTTACATTTCACCAAGAAACATCATAGCAAACCCTAGTTGTAACACCTTCCATCAAGAGAAATGCCCAAAAATGCCAAGAGAATCTTCCTTCAACAAGTGCGCCTCACTAAATCAACCAAAACCCTAAAGTAGGGCGCAAATTTCATACCTCACCAAGTGGTGAGTGAAAGATGATGATAAAATGAGAGTCACAACCCCCAATATATAGTGTATCAATGACCTAATTTTACTTTTTAGCTCATAAAAAGGACGACAAGGCCATAATACCAAAATAATATTGTTTTTACAATAAATTGTCAAATTAAAACCCTAATTGAGCTGCAAAGAGAGTAAAAGCCCCTTCAAGAAGGCGCTATCCCTTTCTAGGGAAAATGAGACATCCAGGAGCAAAACGTTAGCCCCCCAGGTGCCTCTCCAGCATGCCACACGTGCCACTGCTGCCCAGTCTGCCTCCAAAAGTGTCCATGAAGTTGGATGACGTCATGGTGAAGATGGGGACGTCCTCAGCCTTCCAAGGCTAGAGTTCCACTGAAAAGGGGTCATTCCCCCTAGGTCTAGTCTTGTCAGAGTGTCTCTGGTGGGACGTCCTCTTCCTTTCAGGTGAAAAAACCCTGATTAAGTTATGTCCTGTCCCTGCCCCTTGATGGGGTCTCAGCATCCATCTGATGGGCTCTTCAGCCCCATGGAGGTCCGAACTCGTCATCTCCCCATGCGTACCGGTCCAAATGGTACCTGTCCATCGGGCATGGTACTGCACATCAAAAGCTACACCCTCCATGGGCTCATCAGTCACAGGAATCATAGCAATGTCAATCACATCTCATCATCAATATTATTAAACATATGCATAAAACCCCTAATACATCAATCAATAGCTCAAAGACATTACAAAAACTTGCAATACAAGATTGGAGAAAAGATCAAGGCGTCCTATTGGGCTACTGTCCACAAGAAAAGGAAAGTTTCCAGAAAGATCTCATCCAAGCCATGTAAGTGAGGTGATGTGGCTAGGGATGTCCAAACATGTGGGTGCAGTGAGGGCCAAGGATGCATAAGTGTTACCTGTGGGTGCCTTTGTAGAAGGCGAGTTGTACCTGTCATGGATGCATTTTTTCCAAGCCCATTCTTGCCTTTATTCTTTTTATTCTTGTTTTAATCTTTTATTTTCTTTTTTTGTTCAAGAACTAACCAGGGGACACTGCCTTGGCATGGTGACCAGAGCTGACAGCGTTACCCACAAGTACTTTCACAAATATGAGAAGGTTGCCTCGTGATGAGACCCCCTTTCCCTTGGCCATGCAACCAAAGATCACTACCCTGGCGTGGTAACCAGATGGTGGCAATGTCACACTGTTAGGTACCCATGGACCTAATAGGTTGGCTCATGATGAGACCCCTTATCCTCTGAGTAGGTCTTGTTTTGTTATTTTTCGAGTCCCTCTTGTTTCTTGCTGAGAGACTTTTTACTGCCTTCTCGGGGATCCCTGGGCGAAGCATCTCGAGGTTTTATTTCTAGGCTTTTGTCTTTTACCAGCTACTTTTACCTTCTGGGCCTTTAGCCCCTTCTTCCCACGAGATAAGGTGTAATCCTGTAAATAGGTCAACCCAATGCCCGGACAAGGGGAATGGGATAAATGAGCGGGAGATAAGATGAAAGAGTGGTGTTGTGATGGGAGCGGAAGATGGATTTTCAGAAATCCCCCCAGTGGTAAACGAAAACCTATGGGCACAGGCTTGCTAGGGCACCCTGTCAATTCCCCCAAGCATGGTCAAGTGGGCAAATGTAAGATCCAAGCAGTTGTTAGAGATAAAAGGAATTAGATGCATATATTTAAAGGTTTTAATGATCAAAAGTGACACATACCATGATACCTGGACCAATTACCTCATGGAGCAAGAACCTTCTCTGTTACAGGACCAAGCCAATGGTGATGGATGTTGTTGTTGTTGACAAGATAAAGCTGATGAAAAAAGAAAATGATGGGCCCTCCAGGGCCATGCTCAGGTCAATCCTGCTCTCAGTACTCCATGTCTAGGACCTGTGGGCCTCAAGACATGATCTCCTAGTTATCCCTAAAAAGTTGGGATAACAGGGTCCATTACCCAAACCTTTGTGCTACCGGAATTCACTATCGAACTTTCTTCAAGGGTTGACATGAATGACAACCAACCTTAATCAACAATTGCATCCTTGCATTTGTTGTCTTTCATTGGGTTGGGTTTCTTAACAAATTAATTCATTTAACTCCTAGATCATTAATCAAACTTCACATAGTTTAATAGGGTCTACCCCCCTTGGCTTCCCTAGGAGTGAGCCTAAACAGAAGAAGTCTAGATCAAGGTGACAGTGGGTCTGGACTTAGGCTTGTGCCTCCAAGGACACACCAAGTGGGTTGGAGACTTCCCACGTTTGTAGGTTTGTATAAGGACAGTAACATACCCAAGAAGATGGTGGGTTCTGAAGGCATAACATGAGCCATTTTCCATAAGGAAAGTCAGATATTGTGAAATGCTCTTGATCATAGTGAGAGTAAGCTAAGCTCCTGTTGGGCAACTGAGAGGGGGGGGGGTGAATCAGTTGTTACCGTGCTTAAACAATTATGCTTCTTTTAAACTCTTTGCTGAAACACTAAATGATGATCACAATAATGCAGGGAATTAAAAAATGGTACATTCAGCATCAGTCACATATATGAGAAACACAGAGACAGATATTTTCTGAGGAAACCCATACAGGGCAAAAACCTCATTTTCTTTATATGATAAGTAATAGTTACATTCTTTACATTATCATACATA
>CBVK0101429301.1:0-15750 GCA_900067695.1 Picea abies
CAATCAATCTTCCAACAAAACCATGCTTACCTGAGCTCGATTACTTACTCCCTATTATGTTGTATTTTCTTACTGCAGAGATTTTGAAGACAATTCTGAATCTAGAGGGCGCCAAAGTTATAACTGGAATCTGTACTGCTGATAACCACTGTGATTGATTAATTCTGTCTGGCACTGACTGGTACTGATGAAATAAACCGAGATCTGCATAGAAACTTGAACCAATAATAGCTTGCTGAGAAAAATATTTCATGTTTATGAAGAAAATTATCTGATGGTTATCCCTGAACCTGTCTCCTGTTGATTCCTGAAAGGAATCAATCAAAATTATGTCTTATACAACAGCTTCAAATATTTAACCCATGGTACAATTCTTATTTGTGTGAATAAATGTTCTGGAGTCGAACACAAAAATAAATCATTGGATTACCGACCATTAATGAATGTTGTTAACCAATGCGAGATGACCCACCATTGATGTCAATGGGCCTCAAGGTACCTATAGTACATCCTAACAGGTACGAATAAAGTTCTTGGGGTCGAGTCACCTGTAGGATCTATCAATCAAGAGACATTGATGCATTCCCATGGTTGTTAGCAAGGAAATCTTCCATTGAGGCATGCAGATCCCAAGGTACTAAATAGTCTCTAATATCTACTCTAGATAAAGTGTTGATGTCGATGGAGTGAGACTTGTTGGAAGGTGGACCTTAATGTATCCCACATCATCCAATGTGAGTGCAGATATAAATTTGGCAGAAAATGATTTTGTGGGACAGTAATCACTTACTTGTGGATTTTATGAGCCCAAGTTAGTATATGCTCATTGTTTTCTCATGTTTTGAGAGTCTGAGAAAATGCTAAAAGAAAACTCTAGGGGGGTTTCTTTCCCTTCATAATCTATCAGGCCTGGTAAAGAATAATCCTATCCCTGATAAATGCCCCTTTCATACTTTAATGAGCAATTCAAAGGGAGCAAACAAGCTCAAATTTATTAATTTCAAAACAAGACAGTATATATTGATAAGAAATTTCATAAAATAAAATGATCTTACCTTCTTACCTGTTGCGAAAAAGTGATGGAATTCAATTCTGTACTTGCTTCAAAAATCCTGTAAAACTGAAAACAATATGTCAACATATCCAAAATGTTTTTTTTTTTTTTTTTTTTTTTTTTTTTTTNNNNAAAATTTTTTTTTTTTTTTTTTTTTTTTTTTTTTATCATAAAAAAATTTATTATTTACAAAATTTTGAAATAACAAAAATGATCAAGGATTAGCAGGAGGAGAAGACTCTTCTCCTAGTATCTTTATTTATGGTTGTTTAGAAATTTCCTGTAGAAAATCATCTCTAGACAAGGGTTTGTTATATACTTTTAATCGATGTCCATTTACTACAAAGGAATTTTGAGAGTCATCTATGGTCTTGATTCTAACAAATCCATTATCAAAAACAGTTTCCACTTCATAAGGTCCCAGCCATCATGTCGTAAGTTTTCCTTTGAAAATTTTATATTTGGAATCAAATAGCAATGCCCAATCCCCTGGTTGAAAATGCTTCTTCTTAATGTATTTATCATGCCATTTGCTACGTTGATTTTGTATGAAGATAGTTCTTTGAAGAGAATCTTGCCTAATTTCTCCCAATTCATTTAATTGCATAACTCTTTGTTTCTATGCCTCATCCAAATTCAAACCCAATTCTGCTGCTATGCGGAAGGTATGAATCTGAAATTCTATGGGAAGGATATTTTGCTTGCCATATACCAATTCATAAGGGGTATGACTAGTGGTATTTCTCCACGTATTCTGGTATGCCCATAAAGCCTCTAGAAGTCTATCCGCCCAATCTTTGTGATGTAAATGTATTGTTTTGGTCAGAATAGCTTCTAGAACTTTATTCATGGATTCCACTTTCCCATTGGCTTGTAGATGGTATGGGGAAGACTTACAGTGTTTTATCCCATATTTATCTATGAGTCCCTTCATCGGCTTAGAAGTGAATTGAGCACCTTGATCAGTAACAATCTCTTGTGGAACACCAAAGCGGGTAAAGATATCTTCATAAATAAATTCAACCACTGATTTCTCAGTTTCTTGATATAAGGATTTTGCCTCTACCCACTTGGTCACAAAATATGTACAAACCAAGATGTACTTCTTCTTCCTCGACATTAGGGAAATTGGTCCTACAAAATCAAGTGCCCATTTATCAAATGGTTCAATTACAACCTGCAGTTGTAACAGCATCTTGTCTGCTACAGTAGGCCTCCCCATCCTCTGACAACTATCGCAGCTTCTTACATATTTTGTTGCATCTTTGAACAGTGTCGGCCAGAAATATCATGATTGTAAGACTTTATATGCCATTCTCTTATCAAAGAAGTGTCCTCCACATGGCCCGTCATGACAGGCCTGAAGGATATCAGGAATCTCATCTTCCCGAACACATCTCCTAATGATCATATCAGGACTTGTATAGAAAAGATCACTTCCTACCCAAGAGTAATAAGCACTTTGTTGGACAATTCTTTTCTTTTGTGGTGATGACAAATGAGTTGGCAGTCTCCCTATAGCTAAATAATTTGTCGTATCTGCAAACCTAGGGGTCTTAACAGCTACTGAAAATAGATGTTCGTTAGGGAAATTATCATTCACTGGAATGTCAGTACTGTCTTGAGGAATACGAGAGAGAAAATCTGCAACTACATTTTCTTTTCCTGGCCGATCAACTATAGTGATGTTAAATTCTTGAAGTAGCAAAATCCATCGTGTGATTCTTCCAGTAGCAATTGGTTTGTTCATCAAAAATCTAATAGAAGAATGGTCGGTATGTACAAAAGCCTCATACCCAGTGATGTAATGACGGAATTTGTTAATGGCATGAACTACAGCCAAAAATTCCTTCTCTGTCACAGTGTAGTTCAATTCAAGAGGAGTAAGGTTTTTGTTGGTAAAGTAAATAGCATAATTTTGTTGGTTTTATTTTTGTCCAAGAACTCCTCCTAAAGCAATGTCTGAGGCATCAGTTGAAATATGGAAAGGAAGAGACCAATTTGGTCCTCATAGAATAGGTGCCATGGACAATTTTGCTTTCAAATTTTCAAAAGAATTTTGACAATTGTTATCCCAACAAAATTTTGCATCCTTTGCTAACAGTTTAAACATGGGGTTGGATATCTTTGTAAAGTTTTCAATAAACCGACAATAATATCCAGCATGTCCCAAAAAAATTCACACATCTTTTTTGGTTTTCAGAGAGGAAAGTTTAACTATTACTTCAATTTTAGCTGGATCAACTTTAATTCCTTCTGCAGACAAATGATGACCCAACACTATTCCCTCATTTAATAGCATTTTACATTTTTCGTGACTAAGGGATAAATTTGATTCCTGACAGGGAATCAAGACTTTCTCAAGATTACTTATGGTTTCTTCGAAGGTATTACCATAAATAGTAAAATAGTCCATGTACACTTCCACACAATCATGAATTAAATCAGCAAAAATCCCAAGGACTGCTCTCTGAAATGTAGCAGGAGCATTGCATAATCCAAAATGTAGCACTTTATAAGCATAGGTTCCCCAAGGACATGTGAATGTTGTTTTTTCCTGGTCTTCAGGAGCAATTTGAATCTGATTGTATCCACTATATCCATCAAGAAAGGAAAAGTATCTTTTTCCAGCCAAGGTATCCAAAACCTGATCTATAAAAGGAGAGGGAAAGTAGTCCTCCAGTGTTTCCTTATTCAACTCCCTAAAGTCTACACACATTCTCCATTTCCCTATCATTTTCTTAGGTACCACAACAAGGGGTGAAACCCACTTGCTGTCAAAAATTTGATAAATGAATCCCACATTTAATAATTTATGTAACTCTTCTTTCACAAAATCTTTTAGGATTGGATTCATACGCCTTTGTGGTTGTCTTATTGGTGTTATCCCTAGTTGGATATATATGTGGTGAATACATGTGTCAGGATGCACTCCTCTCATATCATTGTATTCCCATGCAAATGCTCTTGATTGTTCTTTCAAAATATTTGTTAACTGCTCTTGTTGGTTGAGACTTAATTCAAAATTGATGTATAGAAATTTGCCTGTGTTGATTTCTATTGGAATGGTATATGATCCCGGATGCTCATCAATGGTGAAAACCATAGATGGTGAAAACGAGAAAAATGACTCACTTCGTTCTTGAAATTCCTCCCTGAAAATTTGGTCATATTGAAAATATGTTTGTGGAAATTTGACATTTTCTATTACAGAAAGAAATTGGCTTAAAATATCATCCTTTGTTGGTTCTTGTAACGCGTGAAATTCATCAACAGAGAATAAAGGATCTTCCTCATCATTCTCGTGATAGGGGAATTTTAGCCACCATAATTCTTCTGTAACCGGTTGAGCAGGCGGAAAAAGAGTAAGCTTCTATGAAGAAATGCCATTTGAGATGAACATATCCCCACCACGACATCCTATGAAAGCATTGGCCATAGCCAACCAAGGTCTCCATAAAATGATTGGATGACCTTTTGTGGGATCCTTTGAATGAATAATCATGAAGTCGACAGGATATTCCCACGAAGATAATGTAACAAGAATGTCATCGAGGACCCCAACAGGTTTTCTAGTTGTTCTATCAGCAAGTTCAAGAACTGTAGGGGTAGGGCGAAGGAATTGACTTATTTGTAACAGTTCAATTGTATTGATGGTCATTATATTAATGGTTGCACCCAAGTCGACTAAATTATTACCAATAGAAACATTGTTGATAGTAACTGATACTATTGGGTTCCCGGGGTTGGCATACTTCACAATCTTAGGAGCTTCAGAAATACAATTCGATGATTGGCCTACTAGGTGTATCGTGGGTGAATCTTTCTGTTTCCGACCTGGTTTGTTAATGAAAAGTTATTTAATGGTCTTGGCGTAGATCGGAACATCTCTTATTGCTTGTAACAATGGAATCTTAACACAAACATTTTTTAGTTCATTCATGATGTCAAACTCAGATTGAGAAATTGGTTTTTCAATGAGCAACCTCTCAGGAAAAGGAGGTGTTAAGGGAACCTGAGTTTGTATGTTATGTTGTGATTCAGATACTTTATTCTTTGGAATGATGACATCTTTCAAAGATACCCCATTTGATAAATCATCTACAAGTTCTTCTTCATGTTCTTGGATAATTACCTTTGGTGTTGTTTTTGTTACAGGTTGAGTTTTATTTAAATTTTTCCCAGATCTCAACTGTATTTCTTGTATGGAAATGGGGTTTATGGTGTAAGATGGAAAGTTTTGAAAATCAACATTATGGAGTGGCAGAGGTGGTCTGTTATTAGGATTTGGAATGCATTGAGTCGGTAATATGGTGGGACGAGGTGGATTATGAGGCTGTTGAGGAGTTTGTTGAATAGGTGGTAAAGGAGGTGGAGTAAATCCAGGCAATAGCTGATGCATGTTTGGAGGGTATTGAGTACATGGATTCTAGGGAATTGGTACCGCATGTTGTTGTTGGTTATTTCCATAATTATGTTCTCTCCATCCCTGATACCAAGGTTGAGCAGGGACATTTTGTGGAGGCCAATTTGGCCAGTTCCATGGATGTTGTTGTTGTTGAGAGAAGGGTGGATAATAGCCGGAAGGTTGTGGGGATGGTTCTTGATACATATTCGAGTTCCTAGGTTACCAAGGCCTCTTAGGTGCAGATGGAGTCCCTGGAGCTTCCCCTCCCTTGAATATAGATTGCAATCCTGGTAAGGATGGACAATCTTCTGTTTTATGATTTTCAGTACAAATTGCACATACAGAAACATTGTCCAAAGGACATTCTCGTAAAGGATGCCTTTTTCTACATTTTGGGTAGAATATGCTTAATACAGGGTTTTCCTCTTCCTTCTTTTTCTTAATCTTCAGAGTGTCTAACTGAGAGCTGATCATTCCTAAAATGTCTGTTTTAAAATTTTTCAAAAGGTTTCCCAGTTCAATTCTAGTAACTCCACCAGATGTGGGTACTTTGGTGTTTTTGTTGACAGGTTCTCTCACGCTTTTTACCGTTTCCCCCCTACTTCTTGAATAAGTTCTACATAGTTCACTGAGTGCTTCAAATTCTTCCTGATAAATGTCTCCTGAAGCCATTAAGTTGAGAGTGTCAATGTATTCATCTGAAACCCCTTTTAAGAAAAGAGTCTTGATTGCTTCATCTTGGAGATCAGTATATTTGGATTTTTGAAGAGTATATGTAAACCTTTCTAAGAAATATTCAAGGCTCTCTTCATCTTGTTGTTGCATTTTAAAAATATCATTTCGAGAATCCTTGGGTCTACAATAGTCTTGGTACTTCTTTAAGAATTTTGTCTTCATATCTTCCCAAGATCTAATGCTATACTCTCCTAAACTCATGAACCAGCGTAATGCAGAATCTTTTAGAGTAGCAGGAAACAACTTCATCTTATGTGCATCCTAGAGATAATTATAGCTCCTGCACAGGATATCAAATTCAAAAAGAAAGACATCTGGGTCTTCACTACTCTTCCCATAAAAGGTTGGTAGTGCTGAAGGTGGGATATTTTTCATATTGACATTTTGGACCAAATCCAAAATTGGAAACCCAAAGGTGGTTTCTAGTCTTAGCTCGGTCTATACTTGTTCTTCTTCTCCGTTTTCAACATGAATTTCTCCTCTCTCCCTTCTATCCAATTATCTCCCTCTTTCTACCACGTTAAAAGGATTACCAAAAATTGTATATGCAATCTGATCTTTCTTTGGTGAGGGTGTGAAATCCCACCTCTCTGGATTCTTTTTGACAGAATAACTATCTCCTATTGGTTCTTTTGAGGATCCAATTACCTCTGATTCAACAATTGTAGTTGTTATTTTTGAAACTATAGTGTCAGGGTTCCTAAAAATAGCTTGCACTTCCTCTGGATTAACTATGTCAACCGAGTTTGGATCACCATAAATTTGAATTTGTTGGTATGTGGTGTTCCCTGGTTTTGGAGGGGAAATGATAAATGGTTTAAGTTCTTTTTTTGTGGTATTATCCCCTTCTAATCCAATTTATGTTTGTTTTGTTCCTGATTCTATGTTTTTCTCTATGGTTTCCTCAGCTAGAGTTCCAGTCTCAGTTTCTATTGTTTTTTGGGTGGAGGTTTCTTCTTTTTGTTGTTTTGAGTTTCCCCTAAATATACCTCTATGATCTCTATTTCTCATGAAAACATACTAGATAAAAGAAAAACAAAGATTGGGTTTCAGAGGAACCTGTGATAACAGATGTGTCGGTTCTCACCCTTCATCTCACAGCTCCTCTTTCGTCAACCTGCTAAACATACCACACCAAACTAAATGCATTTAAGAAAATAACCAAATCAATCATCTAACTTACCTTCTAAACATTTCCCCAGCAATGGCACCAAAAATGTCAGGTTGTTGTATTAACGATTTTAATTACCTAAAAACACTAAATTGTCAAACCAGGGTAAGTGAACTTAGAGTTGCTACACTATATGTGCTGGTAAGATTCTAACTTCTACCTAAAGGTTATTCTAAGAAGAAAACATAAACTTACTCTTACAAATTGAATCCTAATGATTATCTTAAAACTGATCATATCTTGTCTAATTAATCAAATGGAAACAATTCTAAGTTAATCAAATGTATTTCTATTCCTAATCTATAGAAATCACCCAAGGCTATCTACCATTAACTAAACACCTAATCATCAAAACATCTATCTGAACCATAAAAGACAGAACATTTCAAAAACCTCTTATTTAATCTAAATACCAAGCAGTTCCAAATCTAACAAAGGTGAAACTAATAAATGTCCTATTTTATCCTTAAAATATTGGAAGCTTCCTTTAACTAGACCATAAGTGAGCTACCCTAACAAAACAGAGTAAATCTAAACTCAAACTATCTTCAAATCATGATCAAACTAGAAACTGGAAAATATAGCAAAGTTAAACTGCACAATTGGCAGTTGGTTTATTCCTCAAATTCTACACTGACAGTAACTCATTCTAACATTCAATGATCTACAAGATAATATCAAACTGGGAATGAACTAAACAAAAATGATTAAGTCATAATTTAGCAGAGCAACTTCAAGTTAAAAACTAATTCACACGCAAATTCTAAAACTAGAAACAAACGAACTATATTGTGGAAAAGAGAAAGCGAATTGAACCTGTTGGCGAGCCCAACCAAGAGGTGCAATCGCCCTAAAAAGAAACCAGAGCTAACTCAAATTATTCCATGCATAACTGTTTCATTCCTCATGCTCCATAATTCACAAATAAACTCAAGTCATTTAACAGAAAATGATATAACGCATAGGAATTGTATTATCAGAAATGTCGCATAACATAATATATCATAATCCCCGTTTCTTGAGAGCGATCTGAGTTTATATAGATCCTACAAAAATAGTCTTGAACATAGGTACATTTAATTAAGCAAATCTTAGATCTGAAAATGACTCAAAGTTAGTTAAAACTAAGTTCACAGCTTCATGACACGAAGTGTCAAGAAGCGTGAATCATAAAATAGAGATAAGCATCATAATGAATGGTTCTATAATTTTTCTCTGAGTCATCACATTCTGTTCTTTCGAAATTAAATTCGAGATTTCAAATTTGAGCTATGACTCAATCAATCATATAAATCAGAACTGTCATTCCAATATGGCAATGTCATGCAAATCTTTGACATCTCCACTAAGTGCAAGTCGGTACCTGGTACTGATAAATCTGTTTCAAGGAAACAAGTACCTAACTCATGCCACGTTAGTATCAATATTAGTTTAAAGTAACAAAATACATTAAAAATAACTTAAATCATATGAATACCTTGAATAGATCCATTTAGGGCAAAATGATGTGAAATGTATCAAGGTAAGGCCAGAAAGGAATGATACTAGATATGGAATGGGGGTATATCTGACATGATATAGGCCAAAAATATGGTCAAAATTGGAGACTAACAATATCGCCCACGATACCCTTGGCCATGGGAAATTTGAGTCCTTATGGCATGGACCCTACATCATCCAACACTACCACACTAAGGGGGCATACATCTTGGCCTCTCTAAAAGGCTTCCCTCTCAAAGAACCTATAAATGGGTTGTACCTAAAGAAGTTTTACACCTAAGCATAGACATTTTACCTTAGGTTTTTCTTTGTACACATTTGTAGATTTTTTAGTCTTATTTTTCACCACCACTCCTCATGTATGATCTACCATATGTGTTATTGACATATGCGTCCTCCATTATCCTACCACATCAGTTACACTGATGGTGCTAGCCGTTGGACCCTGAATCTCGCTTTGCCTGCTTGGGCCCTCTATACCCCCTCACATATGCTACTCCACTCCAGTGGCATATGTTTGGGCTCGGCCACCAACAACAAATATGAATATGCCACCATCATTGGTATCATCTCCAAGGCCAGTCACCACCACATTCGTCACCTTAGTATTCTCTTAGATTCTCAGCTCATTGTTCTTCTTCTCAACAATGTATATTGTGTATGCGATACTTGCCTCTTTTGCAAATACCTGCAAGTTAGACTACTATCTCGCAACTTTTATTCAATCACATTTACACATATTCCAAGACAATTTAATCAAATAGAATATAACATGGATAACCTAGTATTAGATTGGCATTTATCACATTAAAACATCATCACATATACATCAACATCATACATTTGTCACGACATATAGAAAATACATCATAAATCATCAAAAACATCAAACACATGTAGACATGAATGATCCATATATATAGATAGATAGATAGATAGATAGATAGATAGATATCATCATCATCATCATCATCATCATCATCAAATAGTGTCATCAATGTTTACAATATACAAAATAAATCTCTCGCAGGCCAGAGAGTCCCATCACCCCTACAAGTACAAAATGGGTACCCCCTACTCTATACAAAATGGGTATCAACTACCTTGTACAAAATGGGCTTTCAAGGCTATATAGAAACATAACTCGGCACTCATGGTGCCCCTAGAGCTCCCCTCACATGTCTTCTATCAGTTGGAGGAGCCGCACCAGCTGGAGGCCCTCCCAGTCTAGGGGCAGTCGACCAGTCATCGTTTCCCCCGCTACAGTCACCCGATGGATAAGATTCCACCACTCTACAAATGTCTACACACTGCTCCGGGACCTCCTCATTTTAAATGTGTGCCCACATCACCTCTAGGACACCCTACAACACTCGCTCAAAGAGGTGACCAAGGTCTCCCAACATCCCTCCGGTCGCTGCTTGTGGCTCATGCGTTAGTCCCACACCATCGTCATACCGTCTTTGCCTCTATCCTACCAATGGAGCATGTGCTGGACCAACACCAACATCATCCATTTTTTGCCTCTATCCTACTCATGGCTCTGCACGGTTCCTTTCTCTGATTGCATCTGTAGTAATAATTTCTCTGATCCTTTCTGGGTTTCTGTTATAATCTCAATTTATGGATCTGCCTTAGGGTTTTCTTGGTTCATATTCATTCTTTCAACCTTAGCAATCATTCTAGGGCAATCCAATACTTCATGGTCCAGAGCTTTGCAATAGAGGCAACTAGGTCTCTTTCCAGGGAATTCCTTAGCCAAATGTCCTGGTCTTTTGCAACTGTAGCAAAGGGTTAATCCTCTCTTTATTTTAAATGATCACCAACCTCTCCTATACTGCATGCTAGGATCATGGTAGCTAATCCGCAAAAAATTATTTCTAGGGTCCTACATCCATTCATTAGTCCAAACATTTTTTCTATGCATAGGTATAACATATCTTTCACTATTCTTATCAGATCTACTCATATCAAATCTTCTTTCTTTTACCAGTGCCCTAGTTTCCAAGCTAGGATAAATCTTATCAAACATACCTAGATCCATAAAAAAAAACTCCACTAATCTTATCTTCAGCAGAGCACAAGGCTTCCAGATCTTAAAAATTTTCACTATTCTTACCTTTATCAGAGCATGAAGAGTTCATATATTACATATTTTCTTCAGATTGGGCTTCTTTCTTTAGCACAAAGCTTCACAAATCAAGTAGAATACTGTGCACTAGAGAAACATATCTATGCACAAAGATTTCACAATTTCAGGTCAGGTCTTTTCACAAAGCTTTTTTTTCCTCAGTTCCCAGCAATCATAGTTTCAGGTCCCAACAATAGAACCATTTGTTGGCACAGGGACAGACCCAGGGTTCAATGCTACAACAATGCACCAACAAAACCCTAACTATTGGCCCTTTCAGCAACACCTATGAAGCAAATGAAGTCTCACCTGAGGTAGAGGCAGGGGTGGTTGCAGGACTCCAATGTCTGCAACCATAGCAGGGACATAGATCTATGATTCTAATCACTTAACAGAGCACTCCGCAGTTATATTTATCAATATTCAGTTCTTAGTTACATCCAGTTAAACCCTAATTACATCATAGGGCAATATTCAACCAGATCTAGCATCTAACAACACTTAGCATGACGAAATAGATCAGATCTTAATAGATTTAGCACTAAGCACATATATATAAGTCAAATCTAACATCCATCCATATTATTAAGCACTAAGCATCGACAGATCATTCATCTAAATTAAAGAACTAAGCACATTAACATATAAGCACATCAACACATTGCACAAAGTAGAGAAACAAAACATGTACATGGTTCACCCCCACCCTAGGGCTACATCCACCAACTCTTTGTCTTCTTTATTAGCTTCTTCAATAGGGTACATGCACAAAGCCTCAAAAACCTTACTCCGCAGAGGATAGGAGATCTACGCAGCTCACTAGATCCTCCTTCCCTGAGTAGATCTAATTACACAGCCTTCTACAGTCTCTTACAATGACTCGCATTCAGCTCTGCAAATCTCACACAGTATGCACCAAAGCACTTATAACTCTTGATCACACAAATCCAACTCTAGCACTCAGTCATTTCTTTCTCTATATCCTCACTACATCACCTAGCATCTATTTATACATACAAAATAGGCCTAAGCATGGGTGAACCCATGGGTCAACATTCACATACCCATTACATAATACCAAATCCAAAAAAGGGCCCTAAAAGGGGTCGAGATCCCACGATATTTTCTTCATCTTGCACTCTGCCTTCGACATCCTGTTGAAGTCCCAAATCCAGTCAAACATGACCAAGAATCCTCAAAAATTGGTCAAGGGCCAACAATGTTGAAGTTGAGGTCTTTTATGCACCTCTCGATTACAACCTCTTACTTGGTCATAGCTGGATTGATTCCACGCGTGCATTCGTATCTACTCTTTTCCGTGCCATACATTTTCCACACCAGGGAAAATTTGTTACAGTAGATCAACTGGCCTTTTTTAACTTTGATGCCCGTACTAGCAATGTACCCTTCATTTCAAAGACACCCCCAGGGTATGATAATGTCGGTGTGGGTCCATTAAAAGACTCAACTTTGATGGGTACTTTTCTAATCCCGCCACCCAATCTTCCACCTCCTTCGGTCACCTCGATCAACATGATTTCCACCTCCATTCACAAAACCCCCACATCTTTTGACCCATGGATAATACCCGAACATGGTGATTATCTTCACTATGGAGACCAGATGTATTTAAGTCCGGTTGAATCTACTTATCAATCCATTCAATCGGCAACCCCTTCTACTCCCTCTCTTGGTGATTCATCTCTTGATCTGTTCCACATTATTTTTCCTACGGACGAGATGGTCATGTCGATTATGTCCAGGGAAGACACCCCATGGGACGATGGGCATCATCGGTCCATCATCTTCCTGGAACAACACACCTTAGAGAGTTACCAATGGATCTCAACTCCATCGATCGTTGTTGTCATTTATTTTGTTCCCAAGTCCACACACGATGTGTTATATGAATGGAACTTGAGTAATATTTCACCCACCATACCCCTCGACATATCCATTAAACCTGGAGTTGTCAAAAATGTTCACATCAGAGCTTCGTGTTCCACTGATGAGGTTGTCATTTATAAGTCCATCTTTCAAAAGTTTTGTGGCATCTTCGCATGGAGCTATGAAGAGATGTCGGGTATTGACCCTGATATTGTTGTACATGAAATTAAGACTTACTCAAGCGCTAAACCTGTCTGGAAGAGACTTCACCCGGTCCACCCTCGTAAAGCAGTTGTTATCAAGCTTGAGGTCGAGAAAATTCTTAAAGCTTCCTTTATTTATCCCGTGGCTTTAACTGATTGGGTATCCAATCTAGTTCTGGTTAACAAGAAACAAGGTACGATCCGTGTTTGAGTTGATTATAGGGATATCAACAAAGCTTTTCCTAAGGACAACTTTCCCACACCCTTCATTGATCACATCGTCGATGATTGCACCGGGAGTGAAATCTTCTCTTTAATGGATGGTTTCTCTAGATATAATCAAATCAACATCTTGCCTGCGGATCAACACAAAACCACTTTCATTTTTCCTTGGGTCACCTTTGCCTACCAGAAACTACCCTTCGGTTTAAAGAATGTCAGTGCGACTTTTCAATGTGCCATGTCTTACACTTTTCACGATATCAAGAACATTGTACAACCATATCTAAATGACCTGCCGACGCATTCCATGCATCGTAGTGACCATTTGGCACGCCTCCAAGCCATTTTCCTTCATTTTCAGTTCTATCGTATACACTTAAACCCACAAAAATGTGTTTTCTATGTGGAGTTTGGCCGACTTCTAGGCTTTATTGTATCACATCAGGGGATCAAGGTAGATCCTTTGAAGGTAGAGGCAATCCTCAATCTCCCTCCTCCTCCTTCACTCTGTCAGCTTCAACGTTTGCAAAGGAAGGAAAAAATTTTACATTGGTTCATCCCAAACTACGCTGAATTAACACTCGGATTTACTCGATTGTTGAAGAAAGGTTTTGAGTTCATATGGGACACCACTGCCAACAAATACTTCGAAGCTTTGAAACTGACTTTAACCTGTACCTCATTACTTTTCCCACTCTATTATAGTCGAGATTATTTCCTTTATCTCATTTCTTCAAACTCTACCATTGCCATGGTTCTAGTCCAAGAAGATGATTCACATGACGAGCATGTCATTTATTATTTGAGTCAGAGTCTCACGACTGCCGAAGCCAAATACTTACATGTTGAAAAACTGGCCTTGGAAGCTATTCAATCTATCTAATGTTTCCGTCACTATATCCTATTACTCAATACCACTATAATTTATGATCGAAACCCTATGCAACACATTCTTACACGTCAATTGCTAAGGGGGAAATACTCCAAATGGATAGTGATTCTCCAGGAGTTTGACTTAAAGTTCGAATGCGCTAAGTCTAAGAAATCCTTGGTGTTTGTTGAACTTATATGTGACCTTCCCTGCACTGAGACAAAAAATGTAGAAGAGGATTCTTTACCTGATGAATCCTTTTTTCTGATCAGTTCCAATGACCTTTGGTATGGAGATATCATTATTTATCTCCAGACTCAGACTTTCTGGCCCGATATTTCTAGCGCTAACCGTCATTGTAAATGTTACCAGGCCCGTCAGTATATTATCATCGGTGACACTCTTTATCACCGTGGGGTTGACTTCGTTTTTCGATGATGTCTCACCTATGATGAGCCTGAGAAAGCATTGAACGACTGCCATTCTGGAGCATGTGGTGGTCACATGTTTGGGTATGCTATTGCCCAAAAGATCTTACAAGCAGAGTATTTTTGGCCTTCTTTATTCAAAGACTGTATTATTGTCGTCCAAAAATTCCATGCTTGTCAAACATACAACAACAAGATACGATCTCATCCCGCTCCTTTACACACTGTAGTTTCCGTTGGACCTTTCAAAAAATGGGGCATTGATTTCATGACATGTAACCCTCACTCGGTCAGGGGGCATGGATACATCATCATAGTCACGAATTATTTCACAAAATGGGCTGAGGCGATGCCTACATTCGATAATACTGGAAAAACTGCAACCCTATTTGTTAGAATATAATGGATGTGTTTGTTTTACCATTGACAATATCTCTATTGTCACCCAACCATAGGCCGAATCCACCCTCCGAGCACCTTAACCTTGACAGAGAATCACTTCGGAAGAAAACCCTAGGCTAGATAGCTAAACAAAAGGTAGTGCACCTTTCCCCAAGGATAGCGTACCAACAAGAGATGATCGGATAGTCCAAACCCTAACCAAGAGATAGTCCAAGCCAAACATGATCTGCTAGCTGCAGCAGTTGCAATGGTAGCTCTCCTCCAAACCTGCGCACCAAACTGGGCATTGCAGTGCGCACAAGTGTTGCTCTGCAATTCTGAGACTGCCCTGCCAGAATGAAGACTGGCCTCCTATATTAATAGTAATTATGGCTAACTGTCTGGGCCGATTTCTCATTCTAGGTATCTGTCTGTTCAGTATATATTATTTCTTCTAGCCGACTTCTTCTCTTGCAGGCTAATAACCTAATACTAGTTATCCTTTTGAGTCGACATGTCATCTAGGGTTATTATCCAACTCATTAGGGTTTCTTCTTGATTCCCAAAGTATTCTATTCTCGTTAGGTTTACACGTGGAGGTAAATACCTCCCGCAAATACCATAATATCAACACTCCCTCCTAGCTAGGGAGGTATTACAGGTAATGGTCTTGAGCACTGTTATCGCACGATTTGTAGGAAAGGTTAGAATAGCTTGAGTCAAGGGTAGAAACTGGCGTAACAGGAGCTTCCCCACCCA
>CBVK0101429305.1:3013-30502 GCA_900067695.1 Picea abies
GTTGAAAATCATACCTTCTATTTCCACCACTGAAGCTTGGTGGTCAGCTTAGTTATTATCCAAGGCTGCATAAATCTGTGGCATGCTCCTTGCCACATCATTGACTGTGGTAGCTTCCTACATGTTATAAATTTTCCGACTGTTCTATTGTCGGTGTGGATAGTCTCTCAGGAGATGCTCTTCTCCGCAACCCCAGCATTTCATAGGTTCTTTCTTTGGGTTATTAGTCTTTACTGGTATAGGTCCAGAAGTTTTATTTCCATCCACAAAGGGAAAGTTCTGTTGAAGTACACTCCAAGTTGGGAAGTTCATTCTGGGGTTCTTTTTGTAGTTTTTAAATCCTGAGGATTTGCTCCCCTTTTTTTGAAATCTCGAACCACTCTTCTATTTCCAGTCTCCACGAGACTCTGCCTGATGTCCATATTGTTCACGACAATATGTTGCCTTTCGTATAGTGTCTTCTAAGGTCTTTGGCTCATCAAATTTGATTCAGTTTCGGTATTCCTTGGGTAGCCCACTGATGAAGCGTTGTGCCTTCGCCTTCTCTGCTTTGATGTACGGTACATATCTCAATAAGTTGAGGAATTTGTTGACATATTCCTCCATAGTAAGTTGTCCCAGTTTGAGTTCATAAAACTCTTTAGCCTTCTCATCGAAATATCTTTCCAACAAATACTTCTTCCGAAAGTACTTCTCAAACCGTTTCCAAGACAGGTCCTCCTCACGGACCCCTTTCATATTCTTAAGGTCATCACACCAGATGGAAGCCTTTCCGTTCAGATTGAAAGTGGCCACTCGGGCCTTCAAATTCTCTAAAAAATCATGGACTTTGAAATATTTCTTCAGTCCAAGTAGCCAGGCCTCGGCTTCCTCTCCCTTCTTTATCTCACCGTCGAAGGAGGGAGGTTTGGCCTTTTTGAATTCCTCAAATTTATGACTCTTGGAAGTCTTTTGCTTCTTCTATTTTCTTTGAGAATAGGAATTGGTCCTACTGCTGGAAGAGCCTTCTGAATCGCCAGCTTCCTTCTCAGTGGAATCGTCTGGCACTGGTCCTTTACCTCTGGGGTGGACCTTTCTTGACATGCTTCTCTCAGTATGGCCACTGATATGACCATGATTCTGCATCTCAGGTTCATGTTGCATTTGTCATTGTAGGTCGAATAAGCTCTGCAGTAAAACTGCATTAATTTCGGTTTGCTTTTCTTGTTCTTTCATCATCCTTTCATTGTCAGCCTTACAGCTTTGCAATTCAACCATGAGACTCCTCACAGTCTTGGCTACGTCTGGAGGGGTTCCTATTGCTCTTCTTTCGTCAGACTCTTCACCTTTGTTGTGGGATCCTTCTCCCACCTCTTGGTGAGTAACCATACTCTGTGTCTGTAGGTTTCCACGGTTGATCATCCGCTAGAGTGAAAAAGGCAAACGTTGGGTATTAGTCAAGAGTTAAATACATTTTTATAATTTGCACATAATTTATAACTCTCTCACATGCATACACAATCGGGTTCTCATTTTTCAAGTTTTTAATCCTGGACAAGAGAGTCAAGTTAGGGGGCTACTCCTCGTAGGAGTGCTTCGAACGGAGCTTATGCGCAACTCGTTCATGAGCCCAATCATGCCGAATGTTGTAACCATGCTCTGATACCACTTTGTAACATACCCACTACCTAAAATCAAACTATTTTGTTGATCTCTCAACAATAAGAATCCTCGAAGATTACAGTAACAAAATGCCAATCCCGATCCACAGGTCTTTATTTCCCTGTCACGGCCTCTTCTTCATGCGTTGGTGACATTTCCCCAATGATAGTTTCGGGTTTCAGGGTTTTGTGATCCCTGATGACAAAAGTTTTTGTCCTCTCGAACTCTCGATCTTCGATGAGCAATTTCACCGATACGCACCCTTTACGCGTTAGCCCTCCTAGCTATGCTCTGGTCCATGTGACCGCTGATTCATAAGACCGCAGCCTTATCCTTCTTTCAGGGTTTTGGACTGAAAAATCTCGGTGTGCTCCAACTCCCGTTAGCCCTCCAGGCTAAGCTCATGGTTCACATGACCTTCCCCCTATATGACCGCAGCCATACCTCCTCATCGGGTTTTTGAACTTTTCAATGTCGAAATACACTCGTCCTCGGGATTCGTGATCCCTCGAATCCCGACGTGCTCTTTATGCACTAGCTCTCCTGGCTAGGCTCCTAGCCCATACGACCGTTATTCCCGTGACTGCGGTCTTACCTCTCATCGGGGTTTTGAGCTTTTAAATGTCGCAATGCATTGGCCCATGGGATTCTCGATCCTCTGAATCCCGATACGCTCCAACTTCTGTTAGCCCTCTGGGCTAGACCTTTGGCCTATGTGACCACTATTTCACAAGACCGCAGCCTTGTCTCCTGTCGGGGTTTCGAACATCGTAATGTCAAAATGACTAAACATTTTGTCCTCGGAATCCTCGATATCCCGATGATCAAAATGCCGATAGACGACTTCCTGTCGGGACTTTCCCCGATGGCTCTGATTGTTGCCGCGTGTCCTCCTCTGATGGACAGTCCTGATCACCTCTCATGATTTCGAGACTTCTGATGCTCCGGAAGTCTTGTCCTCAACACTCACGAAACGTCGAACCCCGATGCACCTATTGATTTCTCTAACGGGACTTCCCCGATGGTCTGGATCTCTGCCACGTGTCCCAGCTGATCGACAGCCTTGATCCAATCTCGTGATTTCGGAGTTTTTGATACCCCGATGACAGAAATTCTCTGTCAACTCAAAACCCCAGTAGCCAATATACCGACAAGCTCTCGATTTCCGCCACGTGTCTGCACAAACGAACGATCCAGATCATTTCGCTGTTTCGGGACTTGAAATGCCCCAGCGTTCTCGACCTCGAGAACTCTGATATCCCGAGTACCGATATCCCGCGTACCGATATCCCGAGTACCGATATCCCGATGTGTCAACCTTCTCGTCGGGATTTTACCTCTACTGCATCTCCAGAGGTTTAACCCTCGTGCATCTCTTAACAGATCCAACAGCTGTCGGGTTTTTCTAGCTACAATCTAACGGCTCAGATCCATTCCACCTCGAGCATTCTTCCACCACTTCGTGGATGTGGAAAGATCAACGGTCCAAATTTTCTCATGGACCTTGGGGGGGGTGGGTCTACGATCCCGATTTCATCGCTATTCACGAAGATAGAGAGAAGAAGGGGCAAGGTGTGTAATGCCCTTATTACTTTCGTCAATCTGACGGTCATGAATTACCATGGGTCTTCCGACAGGATCTCATCCGTCGATTCGTTGCTTATCCCTACGCTGCTACTTTGAAATTTTAAGAGGGTCATTCCTCCTCGTACAAGGTTATTAAGACTTTCCCATTCAAGTCCTTTTTCCAGGTTCTTGGTAGACCTTCCCAAGGAGGGAATCTCTGTGAAGAGATCTATTCCGAGGAATCCCTGGAGACGGGTAAGGGGAAAAAACTTCCCGAGAACGAGCCGAAAGTCTGAATTGGTTCAACTTATGCATAATTAAATTCATTTATCAATCATAACCCAATTCATTCATTTTCTGTTATAAGCATATATCTATCCTTTCTTATCAAAACACTTCACAGACATTCTTTACTACAATCGTTCACAATTTCACAGTTTATGAGCATATACGTCAACATATGAATTTCAAGATGCAATATGTAAAACACTTATCAGAAATAACACCAGGAGTGAGTGCAACTATTGAGACTCGACTCCCAGCAGATTTACCACTAGCCACCCCCGAGCTGAGACCATGATGTTGTGAGACTGCGTCTCTCTGTCTGCCAGTGACCAGAAGCGAAGGTTGCAATCCTTCCTCTCTGCTGTCACTCACTCTACGTAATGCCAGAGTTCCCCTCGCGTCTGCCCTCTCCAATCGCTTCTTCCCCACACCTTATCCTCTTGCAAGGTTGTGTGTGGCGTGATTACCCTCGCGCTAATCAGGCCTGACAGCTCTACAGATAGGCGGTTCACCTGCCCATCCCTCATCAAGCCATCAACCTGCCAACCTGCAAAGCATTAAATTCAGGGCCAGCGAGCTGCTTTTGGTTCCCCGGGCCAGTGGAATCCAAATACGGTATTAATTCTCGGTGGAAGTTAACGCCACCTTTCCATGTGCCCTCCACCGCCATCGTGGTCTCTTTTTTCTGTACATCCCCTCTCAGCAGTCCTGCAATAAATTCAAAATGTTATTCACATTCATTGACCTCTTCCTCAAGGTCCATTTACATCACATATTCACATTTATGAGTTTTCCATAGTTCTTGGCCAGTCCAGTTATATTTATAAGCTGGGGGAAACAGGGTGTTACATCAAGGGTCACTCAGAGGCTACCATGACCCACCGCCATTGAAAACTCATGTGAACTTTGGCATAGGCGTTTAGCTCACATCAACTACAAGGCGCTACCATACATATGCAAAGCAGTCACAAGTTTACCAGAACTCAATATTTACCATGAAGGCGTATGCAATGGATGTTCACAAGGGAAGAACATCAAGAACCCTTTTTCGAAGAGAGACAACAAAGCAGAAGGAGTCCTATAGCTCATTCATTCATATGTATGTGGCCCAATGCCATTGTCTTCCATTAGTGGGCATGTATATTATGTATCATTTATTGATGATTTTTCTTGTAAGACCTAGGTATATTTTTTGAAATCTAAAGATGAAGTGTTCAGCAAGTTCAAGGAATTCAAAGCCTTGATAGAGAATCTTTCTAAAAGAAAGATTAAGATACTCATGTCAGATAATGGAGGAGAATATACCTCAAAACAGTTTGTGAACTTCTTCAAAGATGTTGGGATCAAGAGGAAACTCACTACTCCCTATAATCCCCAACAAAACGGTGTAGCTAAACGAAAGAACATAACGATAATGAAAGCTGTGAAGACTATGATCCATGATCAATATCTTCCTATGTGCTTATAGGCAGAAGTAGCAATGGCAGTTGTATATGTGCAGAACCAATTGTCCCATAGTGCACTTGGGCTCAATACCTCGAAAGAGATGTTTACCGGAAAGAAGCCAAAGGTAAGCCATCTCAAAATATTTGGCTGCCCAGTATTTATTCATATACCGAAAGAGAAGAGAATTAAGATGGAACCTTCAGGAAAGAAGGGAATATTTGTGGGATACTGTGAGGTCTCTAAGGCCTTCAGAATCTATATACCAAGTCATCATCACATTGAGATCAGTAGGGATGTGACCTTTGATGAAGATGCAGTGCTCAAAAAATCAAGGAGATGCCACCTTGAAGAAGTATATGAAGAGGAACCCGTAATCCCCATAACGGTAGTGAGGGAGGTTCCCAGAGCCGCAAAACCAGTGAGGTAAGTCGTAACTTCCCCTGATGAGGAAATTCTAGAAGACCATGATATATTAGAAGTTCAATAACCTCCTCAGATGACGATCCTCCATAAAAGAAAGCCAGCTTGGGCTAGAGAGCTCATTCTAGATGGAGAGAAGTATGGTGTTCCCCAAGGAACCATGAGACAGGTGAAAAAACAAAATCCATTCTCCAGTTATACGGCTTTGATGTGTGACCTCCTAGAAAAGGATCCTACCTACTTTGAAGAAACCATTCAGATGAAAGAATGGGCAGATACTATGACAGAGGAATACCAATCCATAATAAAGAATGATGTATGGGAAATAGTTCCCAGACCGAAGAGTAAAGACATGGTATCCTCCAAATGGCTCTTCAAAATAAAACATGTTGTTGATGGAAGTATTCAAAAGTATAAAGCAAGATTTGTCGCTCGTGGCTTTTCTAAAAAGGAAGTCATTAATTATGAAGAGACATTTGCTCCTGTAGTCAAATACACTTCGATCAGAACCATCATAGCCCTTGCAGCTAAGATGAAGTGAAAGTTACACTAGATGGACATAAAGACAGCCTTCCTAAATGGTGTCATTGAAGAGGAAGTGTATATAGAGCAACCTCAAGGATTTGAAGTTGAAGACATGAAGTCTCATGTCTGCAGGTTGAAGAAAGCATTATACGGATTGAAGCAAGCTCCTGGAGCTTGGTATGGCCGGATAGACAGTTTCCTAATGAGCTTGGGCTTTACCAAGAGTAAAGCATATTCTAACCTCTACTTCAAGGTTATGAACGATGAGCTAGTAATATTACTGCTATATGTGGATGACTTATTCTTAACTGGAGAAGAAAATATCATCATTGAATGTAAGAAGAGACTTGCCTCAGAATTTGAAATGAAAGACCTTGGCCTAATGCATTATTTCTTAGGTCTTGAGGTATGGTAGAGTCTAGAAAGGATATTCCTTAACCAAGGGAAGTATGCAGTCGAAATCCTGAAGAGATTCGACATGTTGGAATGCAAGTCCATGAATACACCCATGGAAGTGAAGCTGAAGTTGTTGGTTGACACTTCGTCAGAATTGATTGATGCCACATTGTACATACAGATTATTGGATCATTGATGTACTTAATGAACACCAGACTAGACATTTGTTTTGTAGTGAACACCTTGAGTCAGTTTCTAGTAGAACCCAGACATGTTCACCTCGTGGCTGCAAAACATGTGATGAGGTACCTTAAGGGTACAATAGATTGTGGTCTCAGCTATGATGGAGATCATGATTTCACATTGAGTGGATATACTAATGCAAATTGGGTAGGAAGTGTTTCTGACAGGAAAAGCACTTTAGGATGTTGTTTCAGTTTGGGATCAGCCATGATCTCATGGTAGAGTAGGAAGCAATCTAGCATTGTTCTCAACATAGCAGAAGCAGTATACATTTATGCATGTTCTGGCAGCTACGAAGCTATACGGCTTCGAAAGTTGTTGACCGGCCTATTTGACCTAGAGATGGAAGCAACCATGATCCTATGTGACAACCAGAGCTGCATAAAGATGATAGAGAATCTTCTATTCCATGACAGGTCAAAGCACATAGAGATCCGATATCATTACATCCGTGACATGGTGCATAGAGGAGCCTTAAAGCTCTAGTACGTTAGCACAGATGAACAAGTTGTTGATGTATTGACCAAGCCTCTATCTTGTGTAAATTTTGAGCACTTTCGAGATAAGCTTGGTATAGTCTGAAAGGAACTTCCTTGAAAGGGGGAGTAGTTGTTGTGATAAGACATCTCTTGCTTCCATCTTTATTGCTGTGATGTAAAGCAAGACGATGTGATGAGACTAAAACTGTGCTTCCGGCTTGACAGTTGCGACGTAAAGCCAGTCTAGTATCCTACTTCCAGCTTGATTGTTGTGACATAAAGCAGGACGAGTATCTTACTTCCAGCTTTATTGTTGTGACGTAAAGCAAGACGATGAGATGAGACTAGTACTGTGCTTCCAGCTTGACAAATGTGATGTAAATCCAGTCTAGTATCTTGCTTCCAACCTGATGGTTGTGACATAAAGAAAGACAATGTGATGATACTAGTACTTTGCTTCCAGCTTGAGAAGCTGTGACGTAAAGCCAGTCTAGTGTCTTGCTTCTAGCTTAAGTGTTGTGATGTAAAGCAAGACGTTGAGATGAGACTAGTACTATGCTTCCATCTTGACAGTTGTGATGTAAAGCCAGTCTAGTATCCTATTTCCAGCCTGATTGTTGTCATGTAAAGCATGACGAGTTTCTTGCTTTCAGCTTAATTGTTGTGAAGTAAAGCAAGACAAGTATTGAGTTTCCAGCTTGACAGTTGTGACGTAAAGCCAGTCATGTATTATGATGATCCAGCCTCGTGTTGTGATGATGATGATGTATCAGTTTTATACTAATACATATTGATGCAGATGATGATTGCACTCCTTTGACAATGATGATGTTGTCGATGAAGAAAACTTATGATGATTTATAGATACGCCAGTCAGTGTTCCAAGATGATATTGATAATGTTGTCCTCTCACCCACTTGATGTTGTTGATGATGTTTTCCTCTCTCTCTCGCCTGATGCTATTGAAGAATACCCTTCTTGTTAAGGGGGAGTGTTGAAATAATGTAACAACAAAGTGTATTCTTATTATTATTTGATATATTATTCATTGGATCAATCCCCATTGTGGATTGATCATGTCGGCTATTGTAAAAGGACCATATCCCCTTTTGTGGATTGGTCATAATGTAATTGTAATAGGCAAAAGAAGAATTCAGCCCCAGAATATAATAAAGGTGGTTATAACCACCCAGTTTGAGAAGTCGGCCCTGCCAGTGAAGAGACACTCACACGTGCCAGATTTGTATAAATAAGGAGGTTAGTGCCTCACTTAGACACACACCTCACTTGCTCATTGAGAGACAAGTTTCGGAATTGCAGTTGGAGAAGAGAAAGAGAGAGTGGCGCATCTTTGGGAGATGATCTTTTGTATTAGCTTAAGTTATCTCTTGGCATTGTATTGGCTATCTATAATAAGGAATTTTTGTTGGGTTTTCTTCCCCTATAGGGTTTCCCAAGATAAATGTTGTGTCTCTTGTGATTACGTATTTCTCAATGATCTTGTCTTATGTTTTTGTTATCTATTGAAATGCAAAGAACAATAATAATGGCTTAAACATTAACACCTTTCAAACTGTTGACTGAGGAATCCCTCACACAACAAAGGAACGAGATGATGGATAATTTTACACAAATCCTTTGGCGGCTACCAACAGGCGACTCATCTTCTTCAAGTAGAGGCACCGCCCCCTTCAAGGTACAAATAATCTTTGATATTCCTATATTTGAAGGTCAGATAGACCAAGATGTTGTAGACAAGTGGTTGAATCTACTAGAAGGGTATTTTTCTGTCCATAACTTTTTGAATAGAGAAAATATTACTTTTTCACTCCTCAAAGTCGTTCCCTGTGTCAAAGATTGGTGGGAAAATTTCTGTGAGCAAAAGGAAACAAAGGAACCCTCACTATTTACAGACACGACCACCTGGGAATCCTTCAGGGATTCTATTAAGGAACAATACTACCCTATCGAAAGTTATGACGACTTATATACCAAATGGACCACACTGCGGCAAGAAAGAGACCAAGCAGTGCCAGATTTCACAAATATCTTCCATACCTTGTGCACCAAGATGGGTATCAAAGATTCGGAGTGACATCTGGTGCTCAAGTATCGCGACTCTCTGCATAGATACTTCCAGACCGAAATGGAATTTTTGGATATCTCATCCTTGGGCGTGGCCTACTGATATGTCGTCAAAATCAAGCAAAGTCTCAAACAAAAGATGCAGAAATTTGGGCTTGGGAACCCCTCACAACAAAATCCAGGAAAGGGCGACCCCAACCCACAGAACAAAGGACAGATAAAATATGGACAATATCAGGACAACCAGTCCAAGTTGCAAACAAAGAAGGACACCAAAAAGACAAAGAAAGATATCGGGAAGCGGTGTGACTTTCGTAAGATCCCTTGGCATAACACCGTTGACTGTCGCTCAAAGCAATTGTTGGTGGCCAAAGTGAAAGCCTTTGAATCAGATGTGGGTTTTGACTCTGAGCCAGAACCAAAAAGGGGAAGATGAATCATTGAAGTGGAACAAAATGCCACTATTGCTACCACCAAGCTCCAGCCTGGTGAGCCAGATGAGCCGGAAGAAGGAGAACGCCTCTTCCATTCACAGATGTGGGTAAAAGGCACCCTGCTGCAATTCATCATTGATAGTGGTAGCCAAAAGAACCTCATCTCAGCAAAGGTCGTCAAGCAGTTGGCCCTGCCAACAACGTTGTACCCACAACCCTACACCATTGGATGGCTCTGCCAAGAAATCAATCTCTGCATCAGCCAACAGTGTCGACTGTCGCACGGCATCAAGCCCTTCAAAGACGAGGTATTGTGTGATGTTTCTCCTCTTGAATTTTGTGATGTTATTTTGGGCCAACCTTATTTATAGAAACGTCATGATGTATATGAGTCTATTCCTCGTAGTGTTATTATTACTTTGAACAGGAAATTGTACAAGATACCTGAGGCAGTCCCACCTAATGTTATTTCCTTTATCTTTGTTAAGCAATGCAGGAAGGTCATCTCTCGGATGGGGAAGTTTGTCTTATTCATGATTCTCTCTTAGAATAAGTGAAAGATCACAGCCACATCCAAGGTCTCTGTGGTCGACCTCTCCACATAGCATAAGAAAGTAGATAAGGTCGTGGAAGAATAACCAGATATCTTCTCCTCATCTATCTGGGTACCTCTGCACTGCTAGGTCAAGCACCCAATCGATCTGACCCCCGACACACCGCTGCCTAATGGGCCAGTATATCATCACTCTCTATTAGAGTGAGGAGATCAAGCAACAGATCTAATAACTGCTCCACAAGGGGCACATCCGTCCCAACTCATCACCTTGTGGGAGTCCAATCATGTTGGTACAAAAGAAAGATGGAACCTAGCCACTCTGCATTGATTATCGAGCTTTGAATAAAATCACAGTTAGAAACCGATACCCAATTCCCCGAACCGATGACCTCCTTGATCAACTCACAGGGGCCAAATACTTCAGTAAGATTGATCTGAAGTCTGGCTACCACCAGGTCCCAATAGAACAAACAGGTGTATGGAAAACCACCTTCAAGTCAAAGGAATTCCTTTTTGAAGGGTTGGTCATGCCCTTTGGTTTGACAAATGCTCCAGCCACTTTCATGAGGATGATGGACGATATCCTACTACCATTCACCAATACTTTTGTAGTGGTGTATCTAGATGATATTCTCATTTACAGCAAGACTTGGGTTGAACACTTGCGGCATATTCAGTAGGTTCTGCACACCCTGTGGCAGCACAAGCTATATGCCAACTTGGAAAAATACTCCTTCAGCATGGACAGGGTCCATTACTTGGTCTACATCATTGATCAGCATGGTGTACATGTGGATCCAGCCAAGATCCAAGTCATCAGTGACTGGCCAACCCCAACCACACTCACTGAGTTTTGGAGCTTCTTGGGCCTTGCCAATTTCTACCGTAGGTTCATGTTAGGATTCTTCGATATTGCATGGGCCCTCAGCCAAATAACCAGGGGTGGTGGTAAGGAGAAATTTGCATGGGGGCAGTCCCAACAACAAGTGTTCGATGATTTGAAGCAGTGTTTGTGCTCAACCCGAGTACTTTCATTACCAGACCTGCAACATTCCTTTGAGATCGAGACAGATGCTTCAGACTATGCGGTGGGCATTGTTCTCACTCAGCATGGCCACTTCATGGCCTATCATAGTGAGGCACTATCAGATGTTGTTCGTAAGTACCCTGATTACGACAAAGAAATGTACTCCATTGTGCAAGCTTGCCACCAGTGGAGACATTAGATTCTTGGGAAGGAGACAGTCATCCACATTGATCATAAGCCACTACAGTTCATGCAGACACAAGTAAAATTGTAGAATGATCGCCATCAAAAGTGGTCCACATACTTGCAGCAATTCCACCTCAACATCAAGTATAAAATGGAAAGCACCAATCACATCGTTGATTTCCTCAGCAGACCATGAGTCGTCGTACTCACCACGATGCTAGACTCTTGCAACCATGAGACCTCTGGATGCCCCCAACTCTATGAGACAGACCCGGACTTTGCCACCACTTACTAAATGTTGGGTGAAAACACAATTGTCGATAATTTCCATCTTTAGGATGGGTTGTTGTGTCATCTAGGCCATATCTGTGTTCCATAAAGTGAGCAAGTGAAGTTGATCTAGGAAGCCCACTACAGTCGGGTGGCAGGACACTTCGGCATTGAAAAGATAGTGGTGATGCTATAGAAACATTTCTATTGGCCGAAACTTCGACAAGAGGTCAGCAAGTATATGAGGTCCTGCACTGCCTACGTTATTTCCAAACCGACCATTAAGAAACAAGGCCTGTACACCCCTCTTCCTACTCTTGACGGGCCATGGGAATCCATCTCAATGGACTACATGTTGGGCCTCCCGTCCACCAAGCGGGGAAATGACTGTGTTTTTTTGGTTGTTGATCTCTTTTCTAAGATGGCGATTCTGGTTGCCTGCAAGAAGAACATCACATCAGAGGCCACTGCCAAGCTCTTCTTTGAATGAGTCTGGGTACATTTTGGAATCCCACAAAACATTGTCTCATATCGGGACAGTCGATTTCTCAACACATTTTGGTCGAGCCTCTGGCCATTGTTGGACACCAAGCTCAGTAAATTTACGGCCTTCCACCCCTAGACAGATGGCCAAATCGAGGTCGTAAATCCAATGATTGTGCATATCCTTCACATGTATAATTCAAATCACCCTCACACATGGGATGAGAGCCTCCCCTATGTCCAACATATCTACAACCAAGCCCTGCATAGCTCAACCGGCCACAGCCCCTTTCAAGTGGGGTTGGGATTCCAACCATTGGGTCCCATAGATGTTTCCCTTCTCCTTAAGGTCACCTCGACCAACTCATCTATTGGTCCTACTGAAGCTGAGAAATCCACCCGGTTCATTGAGCGGATCCAGCACATCTTCCAACAGGTTTAGGATATCCTACAAAAGTTGAATGACAAGTACAAGCAGCGCTATGATCAACATCAGATGCCACATAAGTTTTAGGTGGGCGACAAAGTTTGGATGCACTTGCAGAAAGAACGCCTTACAAGACCCCATTGGAAGCTTTTCCCACTCCATTATGGGTTGTACACCATCACCAAGGTTGTGGGGGATAATTCTTTTGAGGTCAACATTCCTCCTTTCCTTGGCCTGCACCTAGTGTTCAACGTGGATCTCCTTCACCTTTATTTCCCACCATTATTGGACACCTCAAACGTAACAGAACAACTGACACCAATAGAGCTCAACCCCGACTGCATACAACATGCATCCAGTGATCATATTGTGGACACACAGATCAAGGGAACTCTACAACAAAGGATCCAACTTTATCAAGTTGTCAAAGCAGGGCAGCTCCTGCACCAAGGCAAGTGGCTCACCCAGGGCCAAATTCAACAGAAATTTCCTCATCTGATGGGGAAACTCAACGCAATGGAGACCATTGTTTCCTAAGGAGGGAGGATTGATCCAGGTGGATATTGGTGGCCACCCACCTTTTCCAACTGGCTCAAAACAGTTTTCTGGAAATTTTGGCAATTTACTATTTTTAGCAGTTTTAACTTTTGGGGCCATTTTGAGGGCATAAATGAAGGTTTTTCGGGATCGAGATTCTCAATAATACCTAAATACATTATTGAGCTCCAAAAATGAATCTCCTCGACGATACCTTTCCAACAGGCTATCATACGCCTAAAACGGATTTCCTATGCAAAAGTTACGACCCCGGGAAGTTGTTGTACTAACTTACCCAGACGAGTCCCACGTGACTTTTGGCGCTTCATATCCTAGGGTTAGGTTTTTGGATGTATAGGGATTTTGGAATTCCTGTTTATTTTAAAAATTCCTTCAAAGCCTCATTCTAATCATCTTCTTGCGAATGAGAGCAGTCGTCACATCTCTTCTCAGAGATAACCGCCACCATTCCAGCAAGCTGGTTTCCGCTGCATTTTACAGTCTTAGCTTATTTCCTTATTGAGTAGAAAACCAATTTTATTGTATCTATGTTATTTTGTGTTAAGCACCTATTAATAATCTATAGTCATTTCATTTTTCTCATAAAATCAGGATCATTGGTCATTCCCTCTAGGTTGACAAATGCCCCAACAACTTTCATGACAATGATGGACGGTATCTTGTGGCCTTTCACCAATTCTTTTGTGGTGGTGTATTTGGGAGACATCCTCATATTCAACAAGAGTTGTGTGGAACACTTGCAGCATATTCAACAAGTTCTGAAAACTCTGCAGCAACACGAGCTATATGCAAATTTGGAAAAATTATCCTTCGGCATGAACAAGGTCCAGTACCTAGGATAAATTGTTGATGAGCATGGGATGCATGTCGATCCAGCCAGGATCTATGTCATTCATGATTGGCCAACCCCGACCACACTCACTAAGCTTCAGATCATTTTAGGCCTTGCCAATTTCTATCACAGGTTCGTGTTGTGATTCTCCCACATTGTATGGGCCCTTAACCATGTGACCATAGGTGGTGGTAAGGAAAATATAATGTGGGGCTAGTCGCAATAGAAAGCATTCAGTGACTTGAAGCAATGCTTGTGCTCAGCCTCGATGCTCTCATTACCTGACCTACAACAACCTTTTTATATTGAGACAAATGCTTCAGACTATGTTGTGGGCGCAGTTCCCACTCAGCATAGATATAATGTGGCCTATCAGAGTGAGACATTATCAGATACCATCCATAACTACCCCGCTTATGACAAATAAATGTACTCCATTGTACAAACCTACTGTCAATGGAGGCATTACATTCTCAGGAAGGAGATAGTCATCCACATTGATCGTAAGCCTTTGTAGTTCATGTAGACACAAGACAAATTGAAGAATGACCACCATCAGAAGTGGCCCACCTACTTGCAGCAATTCCATCTCATCATAAAGTATAAGATAGGAAGCACCAACCACATCATTGACTGCCTCATTCAACCTCCAGTTGCAGCACTAACCATGATGCTACACTCCTGCGAACATGAGACCTTTGGATGGCCCCAACTCTACGAGAGAGATCCTGAATTTTCCACTACCTACCATATGATGGGCACAAACACATTTGTCATTGATTTTCATCTTCAAGACGGGTTGTTGTGCCATCTGGACCATCTCTACATCTTATCAAGAAAGAAAGCAAAGATGATTTGGGAAGCTCACTATAGTCGGGTGGTAGGACACTTCGCCGTATAAAACATAGTGGTAATGTTGCAGCAACATTTCTATTGGCCGAAACTTCGATAGGATATCAGCAAGTATATCAAGTCCTGCATGGCCTACACCATTGCCAAAACGACCATTACGAAACAAGGCATGTACACCCCTCTGCCTACTCTTGACAAGCCCTGGGAATCCATCTTGATGGAATACATGTCGGGCCTTCCTTCAACCAAGTAGAGAAATGACTATGTTTTTAAGGTTGTTGATATATTTTCCAAGATGGTGATTATGGTCGCCTGCAAGAAGACCGTCACAATGGAGACCACTAAAATCTCTTCTTCGAATGAGTGTGGGTACATTTTTGGATAACACAAACCATTGTCTCAAATTCGGATAGCCAGTTCCTTAGCACATTCTGGTTGAGCCTCTACTCATGGATGGACACCAAGCTCACCAAATCCACTGCCTTCCACCCCCAAACGGATGGCCAAACCAAGGTCATCAATAGGATGATCATGCATATATTGTGCATGTAAAATTCCAAGAATTTGTGCACATGGGATGAGAGTCTCCCCTATGTTCAACACAATTACAATAGATCCATACATAGCTCAACCAACCACATCCCCTTTCAGGTGGGGTTGGGATTTCAACCATTGGGTTCCATGGATGTTGCACCACCCCATGCGTCCACACAGGCATAATCGTCCCATGCTTAAACCGAATCTGACAAAGCCACATGTTTCATTGAACGAATCCATCACATCCGCTAATAGGTTCATGATATTTTGCAGAAGTCCAATGTCAAGTACAAGCAGCACCATGATCAACATCGTCTGCCACACAAGTTTCAAGTGGGAGATAAAGTTTGGTTGCACTTGTAGAAAGAACGCCTTACAAGAACCCATCAGAAGCTTAGTCCACTCTGTTATGGACCTTATACCATCACCAAGGTTGTGGGTGACAAGGATTTTGAGCTCAACATTCCCCCATTCCTTGGCTTACACCCTATGTTTAATGTGGACCTCCTTTGACCATACTTTTCACCATTATTGGACACCTCAGAGATAACAGAACAATTGACATCGACGAAGCTCAAACCTGGTTGCATGGAACATGAATCCACTCATCATATCATGGACACACAGGTCAAGGGAACTTGCCAATAGAAGCTTCATCTTTATCATGTTGTTAAAGCGGGGCAACTCCTGCACCAAGGGAAGTGGCTCACCCGTCACCAAATTCAATAGAAATTTCCTCATCCGATGGGGGAACTCAGGGAAATGGATACCATTGCTTCCTAAGAGAGGAGGATTGATCTAGGTGGATATCGGTGACCACCCACCTCTTCCAACTGGCTCACATATAGTTTTCATCTTGGCAATTTGTTTTCTAGTTTTTCGGGTTCTAAACTTTTGGGGTCGTTTTGAGGCCTTAAACAACATTTTTTGGGCTTGCCATAGTCACATTGTTATTTATGTTTGAATGTGATGGCCAAATGTGTAGGCCTCGTATAAACCTTTCCAATGGGCTAAAGTGTGCCTAAAACAGAGATCGTATGCAAAATTTACGACCCCGGGAAGTTGATGTACCAATTTACCTCATCGATCCCCACATGACTTTTGGCGCTTCATCTCCTAGGGTTAGGTTTTAGGATGTCTAGGGTTTTCTGATTACTTCTTGATGCTAAAAAGCCCTGAAGGCCTCATTGTAATGTGTTAAGGAGAATGCACGTAGTCGCCACATCTCTTCTCGGAGATTAGCTACCACCATTTGAGTAAGATTGTTTCATTCTGCATTTTACAGTTTGAACAAATTTCTTTATTGAATAGAAGTTAAGTTTCACTGCATCTCTGTTATTGTTCATTGTATCTTTGTTTTAATGTTATATATCTTTGTTTCATTTTATTTCGCTCATAAATTTGAATCATACAAGGCCAAATTCATGTAGAAGAAGGTGACGATAAGGTCAGCTTTCATCTCCATAATGAGTTGCTTTACAATCTATTCTAACTTTGTTTCCCTAAAGGTGAAATATTGCATATTATCAGAGAAGCTCACACCTCAAATATGTGAATTCTTATGCCATGTAAAAAGACCATCAAAGGAGAAGAAAAAATAAACATGTTCTTTGAATAGGTCTAGGTGCACTTTGGGATACCAAGGAGCATCATCTTAGACATGGATACCAGTTTTCTAAATCTACACTTTGGGAAAAGATGGACACCATGTTGAAGAGATCTACAACGTTCCATCCACATACATATGCACCTGCATAAGTAGTCAATAGGAGATTGGTTTAAATTTTGATTGGTTACAATCAGAAGCATCCAAAGACCTGAGATGAAAATCTAATCTATATTAAATAGTCTTATAATAGAGTGGTCCACACTTCTACTGGTAAGTCCTCTTTCGAAACTTGATTTGGGAATTTGGCACCTTTCCCCTTGGATATTGTCTATGGAAAACAAGGACGAGTGAGGGAAAACATCACAAGAGAAGCATTGAAAGCTGAGAAATTTATTGAAAATATTAGGTAGATCCATTTGCAAGTATTAGAGACACTAAATAAGTCCTAGGAAAAGTACAAGGTTGGACATGATCAACACAAAACTAAGAAAACATTCAAGGTTGGAGACATAGTTTGGTTGTAGCTAAATAAATATAGGCTACATGGTCTTGGTAAGAATATCAAGGCACATTTTGAGGTATTGAATAAGGTGAGTGATAATGCCTACAAACTTAGTCTACCCCCATGTATGCGCATTTATTTAGTAGTGAATGCAAAAAATTAAAACTCTATGAGGCGTTCATGAAGGATCAAGAAACTAATGAACAAGTCTTACCAACCATAGAGGACATAGCACTGAAAGCTCGAGTGGAGTTGGACAAAGACATAGTTTTGCAGAAGAAATTGAGAACTACCAAACAAAGGCAAAGTGACCTTTGGTGTATTAGGTTGAATGGACAACTTCTAGGCAAGGAAAAATGGTACTCTAGGGAGAAGGTAGAGGAAAAATTCCCTCCCCTCTTTTAGTAAAATATTTCGAGGGACCAAAATCCTCCCTAAATGTGGAGGTGTGATCAAGAATGGATCATTATATAATTTGTCATCTATCTTGGTACTTTTTGGGTGAAAATTTTGGAGGAATTGGATTGTAGGGCCCATTTTAATGGTAGGTCATAGTTTGCAGATTTGGGGCCTTGGACCTTCCAGAGCCATTTTGAGGCATCAAATGACTCTTTTTGGGGTCAAAACTTTGTGGGAATAACTCCTAGCCCCTTGATATTGTTCTACACATTAAGAGGTTTTCCAATGGTGTGAAAATCACCCTAATAGGAGTTTGTATGTGGAAGTTATGCCTCCCATAAGTTGACCTACCATATTGACCACCATGGTATGAAGTGTATGCCATGTCAACCACCACTTCTCACACATGTGGGGCTAATCATGTGTGGACTTTCAAGAAGATTCTAGAAGGTCTATAACCTAACATTAATTAAGGGTTGAGGCATGAAAAACCCTAACTGTAGATGGTTATTGGGCTATGCTAAATATTGGGCCACTAGGAAGAGAGGGGGTTCCATTATTTTATCATTGTACTTGTTCCATAGTTGAACATAGCATTTAGGAGTGGGATTTGAGAGAATAATAGAGGAGGACGGAGATTTTGTAGCAACCATTTAGGCCAAATTGTCAAAGGAAACTCCATAGTGAATGCCCCTTTCTTTGTACTTTCTTTTTATCATTGAAGAAAGGAGATAAAAGCATAGGCCTCACCTTCTATTTGGGTTTTTTCTCATATCGGGTTTCCCAGGATACATCTTGACTTCATTTGTGTGGAAGGTGTGTTCATTTGCTTGTTCTTTCATTTCTATATTTCAATTATTTTCATAAAATTGAGCGTTAAGTTGGTAATAATAATTTGGGATCTAAGGAAACAAATGGAATAATACAATATTTCATAATATTTTAAGATTTGTTGTGACAAACCATTCTAGTGGAATATCCATTGCAATTTATAAATCATTGACTTAATGTAGCTTATCTTTCGATAGACAATATTATTGCATTAGCAATTAGGGCAATGTAAACTTGCCCCTTTTCCCACTTGAATTTTAGACTTTAAGACCTAAACCTAAGTTTCAACATGGAATTCATGCCCATCCAAAACATAAAAGTAAGAATGTGTGTCACATAAAGGAGAGAAGGGAAGGATGAGCAAGTATGCAAAATCACCCCATGACCAATCAACCTTATGCTAGTAGGGCAATCACTACTATTATGGATGTCCCCGTTTGAGTAAGGACCATAGTATATTGAGATTTATGTAAAATTACAAACAAATGCTTACAACCATTGTGAGATAGGAGGGAATGATATTTTAGTCAAAGAAGTTATTTCAGGTTAATGCTAGTAGAATAAAATGAAAAAATGATGTTAGACATCTATGTTAAAAAACATTTTTATTTTAATCCATTACTATACCCAAAAAAATAAAATGGCATTAACACATGTTTAATAGATATATAATCTAATGACATTTTATACTATTCTAATGTCATATGATATTAACACAAGGATCAAAACATATTGATTTTTGTATGAGATTGAAGACTAGTCCTTACAACCAATTTAGGATACAATGGAAAGGAGATTTTACAATCACAAGCAAGGGATTATTATAGTTTTAATTAAAATTTATTTGTGCATTAGTTATTTTTTATTTAGCTCGAAGGCTATCTATGATACTAAGGTCGTCAAACTTCCTTGATGGATCACTTCCCCTTCTTTCTTGGAATTTCCATACAAAAGGATGATCGACTGCTAATTGTGGGGGTGACGAGTGACCCAATATGGCTCTCTAGATTTTAACATGTGACCTCTTGGCAACACACCTTCCTCCAATCAATTCAAATTAATTGAGCTAACCCAGAGGGTTACTAAAACATTACAAGACATGGGGTTGGGCTTTGATCCACTTACGTGTGCAAGGATCATGAGATTATTTAACATAATCTCTCTAAGTGCAATCACATGTTCAACCACTACCTCAAGGTGACCCCATGGCTCAAGGGAAATCCCTCATTAGATTTGAACCTTGTCCATTGGTGAAAAACTCCTTGCTCCTCACCAATGGATCCAATCCTTTTGAACGTGCGCGCGCGCTCACACACACATATATGGGGAGCCACCTTTTGATAGATGATAAACCAAATAAAAGGATGATCCACCTTCCAACACTTGAGAAGGAGGGGGTCATTGGTACCTTGCTAGTGCCACTATAATAATTTGCTTGAAGGCTACATCAATAATGTTATGCTCAAATTCTATAACCAATTAATAACACAGGTCCCACGATTACTAGCCACATTTGACAAACCCCACATAGCAGAGGAGCATGTCCGCCAAGATTTGAACCTGGGTAATCATCACAACAACTACTCCAAGTTGTTGCTAAACCACAACATGAAGGAGAAAGCTCAAACACATATGCTATGCTGAGTCAGAGGTATTAGTATGTTAGAAAACAAGTTTCTTCCATATTTGACCTAGACTTACAATTTGTTTTCAATGTTCAAGCGATGAACTTTCTTCAATGAAATTATGAAAACTAATAAAAACCATTCAATATGAGCTTGGAAAAGTATATAGAACATAAATAAGAAATGAACGTTAGCATTAAAATTATTTTGGAATAATATTATGAAAGGTGAAACTAGAAAATTTTGAACATACTTATTTTAAATCTACAAATAATTTTGATTTTCAATACACAATTAATTTTTTTTATAAAAGTAAATTGTTTGTCTATAAATAGATTGTACAACATTGTTTGGAATTTCATATTCACTATGCGAAAACCATATTTATTTTATTTTTTATTAATTTTTAGGATATATTATTTTAATGTAATTTGAATACGAAGAAATAAAGTAACAACTTCTCATAATAATTATTAAAATTAAAATTAATTGATTTCAATAAAATAAAATTATAATAATTTATTAAATAACTATAATAATTTTTAATCAAAAAATAAATTATATTATAATTTTATAAAGATAAAAATAAATTATATTATAACTTTGTAAAGATAAAAAAAATTGCAATTATTAAACTCTTTATAACCTTTTCAAAGTGGTCTTTCAGGGCAATCTAAAGGGAGAATATTTACAACAATATTCAGAAGGAGAATACTTATAACAATATTAAGAGACTCATATATTAATGTCGAGAAAAATCGTGTATCAACTGTGCAGGGAGAATATTTACAACGATATTCAAAGACGGTCACATATTAATGTCTAGAAAAATCGTGTATCAACTCTACAGAATCCAATGTACAAAGATATCATATGTATCAATGGATGTTACTTTTATGCCGAAGGCATATCTTAGGATTAGATTTGTAAAAAACCTGTCATCTAGTTGACAGCTTTTCTAAAACCATCTTTGTAGGTCTTTTCACAATAAAACCAGCTTTTCAAGTCTTTTCACAACAAGGAGCACATAAACCAAGTAACATGCAAGCAGTTGTTGTTGGGTTCCTTCAGCGTCCGTAAAATCCAACTTCGTTTTTGTTCTCGGAAACATGTCTTGTGCATAAATGCTATATATATGCCCATACCATTTCTTATCCTTGCATTTTTTTCCCTTATTTTTTGAAAAAATATTGGTTTTTGTACACTTTGGATTAAAATAAAATAAAATTCATGTGCCCATAACCTCGTTGATTTTTTTCAACTTCCCTGCACCACTCTTCATGAAGCTTCCTCCAAGCACCTCATTGATTTTCTACAACTTACTTCCACCACTCTCTGTGCAACTTCCTCCATGGTTTCTCAGGGTTCCATCTACCTACTTGAGCGAATGAGACTACCAAGATAGACTTTGCATAATCCATATCCGTAGTGTAGCCAAGATTCGTCAAAACCATATAGTTTTCACTGTAAATTGATGTTGAGACAAAGCTCGAGGTTGAGTACATCACAAGGCATATTTACTCAAACAAACATGGAGATTGAGTGCATCAGAAGGCACATTTACTCGATGTAGCTGCAAATTAAATACTGATAACCAGCTAACTTTTGAGTGCATTAGAAAATTACGAGATGGCGGTAGACGGGGGTTGAGTGTATCACATAACAGCATTCCCTGTCCATGGATTTAACGCAGTCTCCTAGACTTCTTTCTTTGTTTTCATGAATGTGAAATTCTCTTTGTTTTCCTGTATCTGAAAATGGTTACCTGAGCTCTCTTTTTACTTATTGTACCTTACGATCCTTAACTTTCGTGCGGATCTAAAGCCATTGTGGTCTTCTCAACTCTGGCGTGGGTCTAAAACAATTGTGTTTATTCATTATTGTTGTCTTCCATATACAGGTAAATTTCTCACCTTTTCTTGTTATGTTTGTATTCTTTCTCTGTTTAACTAGATATTAATACCATTTGTCATTCATGTTTTGTATTTATATGTAGAAACAGAATAAAATTTCTATAGGAAAGCGTTTACTACCACCGATAACCTCTCTTTTAATAACCAATATTGTTTTCTCTCATCTATGCTTTCAAACTCTTTGATTAAGGTTTTTAGTGTATTTCACCATCTTCTTCATTTTATAGTGGGCTGGTAAAATTTATCCTGCAACCATTTGATAACATGGAGGGCATTAGCTATTTACAATTAACAAGACTGTAATATAACATCAATGCCACTCCCTTTGGTAGCAGACCTCCATGGTCTCCTACGTATACAACACAAACCTACCAGTAATACATACACACAAACCTATAAAAATAAGAATCACCATGCCTATAACTCCATTAAACTAAACTAAGAACCTTCCATGGATTGTATACTCATTGTGCATGTATATCAGATATCCAATATTTATATTGTATCGAATATAGATCTAAGTGTCTATGTATATATATTATATGTCAAAGAAAAGATATATCAATGCATTCACACCTCCTTATCAGAGATCCCAAGTAGGCAGAATGCCATGAGAAACTTCAGTGTTGTTAAAACCACCATGTAGTATTTCATCCAAGCTTGTGATATTAGGCATACGCCTAGATCGATGATGTTTATGATTAAAAAAATGAAGTTGAAACTCCTCTCTTTTTTTCACTTCCTTTACACAAACATAGAGAAAGTATTAGTATAGCAATCAATAAATCCATACCAAAAGGACTGTAGACAGAACATGTCAGAAAGAACTTATTATTTCAAGATTGACCTAGTGTTATTAAGGACGGACTGCATTACTAGCACTGTAGAAACAACACATTTTTTATTATTGAAAGGAAGAGGTATAAAATATTTCAGCCCTTGATGTTGTAGACAAATATGTATCTGATCAGCCCTTCATTTTTCTTTTTCCTAATTTTATGGAGGAGGAGGAGGACCGTCTCCTGGACACAACCAGCAAAAACATATGTAGTAAAAGTTGCAATTAAAGGCCATCTCTGTTAGCAATAAACCAAAATAAAACCACCAAAAAACTAAGCCAACAAAATTAAAATTTCAAAGGTCTCAGCATAGAAGAATGCCCTATTAGTATTATAGATTTACCATCCATCACAATAACTAAAAGGCCCCCATCCATCACCACCACAAGATCCAAGAGGGGGAGGATCAGGACCGCCCCCACCTCCACAACTGGGAGGTGGAGGATATCCAAGACCTTCTTGAGAATCCATCTTCAAATTTTGTCTCAATAACAATAAATATTTTCTTTCTTGGCATTATCCAAATCTACATTCTTTTAGTTTTATATGCAGAATTGTAGATAGAATGACTTATATAGATCTTTGGGAATGCCCATGATGACATGTTTTACACCATGTATAAACTTAATATATAGGAAAAATCATGTAACACAACAACTAATTTCATCCTTAGGGATTATTTCGATGTCCTCAACATCGCCCATGCCAAAGAAAAATGCTCACAAAACACTGACTAGTTGCAAGGAAGAAAAAGTTAGGCTTCATACTACCACAAATTGTATGCTCCTGTTTTGTTCATGTTCATCTACTCGATCAAGAAAGGAACCAGACATGGAATAGACACTTGTATATTTATCTTTTATATCATGTGTCAAAGTGTATAGTCAAATAATGTGCACTTGGATAGTAATTGTTTTGTCACGTGTCAAAGAATGTGCACTTGGACAGTGATTTTTAAGGTCAAAGAATGTGCACTTGGACAGTGATTTTTAAGGTCAAAGAATGTGCACTTGGACAGTGATTTTTTGGTCAAAGATTGTGCCAAGGACTACGAGCAACAAGTGTAGTATGAGTCCTAATATGGTGATTGTATGTCACTTGCATCGCTAGGTGTAACCGCACGTGTTGCACTAAACAAAATTGTGTTGCCAATGCAAACGTATCCATGAACATTATAGTCTTTCACTTTCCAAAACCACCATTAGCAACTTCACAAGCTTCCAAGTTTCATAGTAATTTCTCATGGATATATATTAGTATCCAATATGATGCCTATCTTAATTTCCCTCCCATCCTCTGTTGCTACAGCCTTCCTTACATCCTCTATATATAAATTCACTCAACACGATAGAAGACAGATAAAGAACTTCATAATGGAAACCGCCATGATTATTGTCGTCTACACTGAAAGATAATTTTGGAGCCAATGATTTCAATAAATAGATGTCATCAACTCCCTGCAATTCTATACTCATCAAGTCGCCAAAAGGCGAAGAATGAAACATGCGGTGTTGTCTGGATTGACTTGTAAGGATTCTCATATGTGGTGTGCAAGATTTGAACAGTGGTAGTTGTTTGTTAATGAATATAATGGTGATGTTAATTTATACTTAACATGATTCTGCTAATAACATAGCCATGAGGATGAAGCAGTAGAATTTTACACAGTATCACTGAAGTCGAACAATTCAATCATTCTCTATTGCACTTTCGTTGTTTTATAGGGTTTTTGGTAATTCCCTATTTATTGACCCAACAAAGACTAAAAACCTTGTTTCTGTATTTTTTTTAATTTTCATTTTACCTATGAAACTAAATTTTAAATTGAAATATAAATTGAAATAATTTTGACATATAAAAAAAAATTTATAATACGAAATTTTATGATTTTTATATAATTTTATAAAAAATAATAATAAATTGAATAAAAACAATTTATTTTATATGCATTAATGTAAATTTATTCAAACATTAAATATCACATTTATTCAACTTTTTTCTTCCTTATTATATTTTTTACTTCTCTCTTTTTTTTTACGAAATTTAATAAATTATTATTTATCCTATTTGAAAATTCATTCTCACGGAAAATATAAACAGGATATTGTTGTTGCTTTTAGGGCATTAGAAACTTTTTTTTCTTAAAATTTACTTTGAAGATACCCTAGGAAGTGAATATCTTTTGTTATTCTTTTAAAACAATTTAAGTCGGCTTGCTTGTTTTTCTCAATGCGACCAATTTCTATTTTTTTGGCATGTCACTCTTAATTTCTTTGATCCCCGACGATCATCATCAACATTTCCTCTCTCTTGTATTAATTAAAAATGTGTTTCTTCAAATCAAGTTTCAGAGTCTATCTACACTATTGATTGTTATTCTGGTTACTCTTTTGAGTATGGTGATGGGAGTGGTACTCTTGGTTACTACGTGTCTGATGAATTCAATTATAATCAATATGTGAGTCAATATATAACAAACAATGCTTCTGCCAATATTACTTTCGGGTTTATCATTTCAATCACTCTTCTCAACAAACGTTTTAAGTTTTTACATTCTTGCTTTGGTTTTCTAAACGCAAAGTAATATATTGTAGCCAGCTTTACCCTTTCTTTCTTTTTCCTTCTTCCTTTTGTAACGTAATCTAATAAATTAAATTTTTTTCTTCTTCCATTTCTTTTTAATATACGTGTATTAACCTTTCTAATTTTTTTATATATATTTATGCGAATTTTTTTAATGTAAATTTATGACCTTTCTTTTTAATGTAAATTTATGTGTACATATGTGGTATGCATTAAAATTTCATGTAGATCCAAATTTATTGTAGATCCACCTAGATATTGATAGTGGCATTCAATTCATTTTATTTTTCGTAGAATTTTTTTATTCGATTGGAGCGATTGCAATTTTATTTTTCTGTGATATCTATATTACAACATACTTTTTCAAATTGGAACTTTGCAATGGGTAGGATCATAGATTTGGATGCTTGAGATTGAAACTATCTTTGAGAAAAATCATGTCAAAATACCCATAAGAAAATGAAAAGTTTTGAATGTCGCAAAATCATGTCAAAATACCCATAAGAAAATGAAATGGTTTAAATGTTTCTTATCCTACCATCTTCGCAGTCACTGTTGAGTGTACAACTTATATATCCTTAAAATTTTCTTTACAATGTCATTTTTCTTGCAATTTTTGCAAAAGTTCAAAGTTAATAAGTTTTTTTCTTTAATGTTTTATTATTTTAGACAGATTTCGTAAGAAACTTACAATGATACTACTATAGTGGGAAAACCCCCCTACGGACTACACTAGGGTTCTAAAGTGCAGGCGGAGCTAACTGTCTAAAGTCTCCTACTTTTAACAACTATCCCGACAACACCCCACATTCATGCATAAAGTACAAAGTATAGGGATCCTCGAACCTAGTCCTGGGCTCCTCTTCACCAAGCTCCAATTGCTTCCATGTATCTTTCTCCTCTTCAACTCTCTCTGGGAAATGGATTTGGCTAGTAATGGAGGAAAAAGGCTAGAATAAGGAATTCTAGCTCCAAACTCACAATGTGGCTGCAAACTATAGGGGCAAGGGGGGATTATGAAATGGGAAGAGTTTCACTACTTTCATGTTTCTTGTAGGAATGGGACCCCAACAGCTTCTTTTATATGCCAAAACTATAGTTATTGGGTTGGGTGACGAGCTATGGGCAGTCAATTGGTTAGGAAACTACCCAAAAGTCTGTATCCCCTTGCAACTTTTTATTTTTTGCAACTTTTGTGGGTATACGTGGGCTTTAATGGTGCAACTAGCGTACGTACACGGGATGTAGTGGTGCAGCAAGCGTACATACATGGCTAGTAATGGTGCAGGGTGTGTACATCTTCAAAAAGGTTATTTTTTAAGAAGAGATTCCAGTGATAGCTTGGCAAAAATGGCAAGTAAGAAAGCATGATGTCATGTATGCATGTATGGTGCAATTTAGGGTTATAATAGATGCCCTCTAATGTGTGAGGTTAGAAGAGAATCTGATGGCCGAAATACATTACAAATCTTTACCAACGTATGGAGCAAGTGAGCCCAGGACCAGAGTTCGGGAGGTGCCATCTGCAAAATAACAATTGTCTCACCGAGGTGGGCATACCCATGCACGGGATGAAATAAATCATGGCTGCCAATCAAATACACTGCAAATCCATGTCATATAAATATATAAAGTGTAGCCATGAGCAATACACAGTGGATCTACAACTCAAAATCAAAAGATATACATGTATAGTATCCATCTTCAAGAAGCTAATGACGTCTTATGGCTGGAGATGAGGCCTTCAGAGCAAGAGCAACAACTTCAAGATCTTCAAAACTCGGGTGGGAGTGTAATGTGAGTGTACAACTTCACAACCCAGGGGTCTTCGATGGCTTGTTGGGGAACAGACAAGAGGATCTCGGTGATTAGGCAGAGAACTTCAGTAATTTCGAACAAAGACTTGATTGGACTTTTGGGATGGTGAGATCGGAAGAGC
>CBVK0101429307.1:0-10894 GCA_900067695.1 Picea abies
TCTCTTGATAGACATATTTAGTATAAATAAGGGTCGAGGGTATGAAAACCCTAGTTTGGAGATTATTGTAACAGAGTGCTACTCGACTGGAGGTTTCCCCTTCAAAGAGGCCTACGAACATTGCTTTCTGAATCAAAGTGTTATTTATGTTGTTGTTCTTATATCGTTTCTATGTTCTTATGGAGATTATACTGGCTATATTACTGTTATTCTACCATTTCTAGAATTTTATTTATGTTCTACATATTTATTATATCTGGTATCTTGCAAGTATCCACCTAGAACATGTGTAGGGCTTCAGACATCCACAGAAGTGTAGAACCCACAATTACAAACAAGTATAGAAGAACGAGTTGAACTAAAAACGGATAAGAGGAGCTAGTTGGAATAGGTGGGTGGCCACCAATATCCACCTGGATCAATCCTCCCTCTTAGGAAGCAATGGTCTCCATTGCATTGAGCTCCCCCATCAGGTGAAGAAACTTCTGCTAGATTTGGCCCTAGGTGAGCCACCTGCCTTGGTGTAGGAGATGCCCGACCTTGACAAACCGATAAGGTTGGATCCTCTACTGGAAAGTGCCCTTGACCTATGTGTCCACTATCTGATCAGTGGATGCTTGTTCCATGTGGTTAGGGTTGATCTGTTTTGGTGTCAGATGTTCTGCGATTTCTGAGGTGTCCAATAATGGTGGAAAATATGGCCGAAGGAGGTCCACATTGAAAACTGGGTGTAGGCCAAGGAAGGGTGGAGTGTTGAGCTCAAAATAATTGCTACCCATAGCCTTGGTGATAGTGTAAGGCCCATAAAAAAGTGGGTGGAGCTTCTGATGGGGCCCTATGAGACACTCCTTCTGCAAATGTAACCAGGCTTTGCCACCAACCTGAAACTGGTGCGATACCCTATGTTGATCATGGCACTTCTTGTACTTAGCATTGGATTTCTACAAAATCTCTTGGACTTGTTGGTGGATGTACTGAATCCTCTCAATGAATTTGGTGGCTTTGTCGGTCTAAGAATAAACATGGGAAGAGTTTTTCTGTGTAGTGGAAAGAGGTAGTGCAACATCAATGGGACTCAAGGGTTGGAATCCCCACCCCACCTGAAATGGGCTATGGTCGGTGGAGCTATGGAGAGCCCTGTTGTAGTTGTGTTGAACATAGGGGAGGATCTCATCCCATGTACATGGATTCTTAGAGTTGTACATGCATGGGATGTGCACAATCATCTGATTGAAGACCTCTGTTTGGTCCTCTCTTTGGGGGTGGAAATCATTGGATTTAGTGATCTTGGTGTCCAGCATTGACTAAAGACTCGACCGAAATGTGCTAAGGAACCTATCATCCCATATGGAGATGATGGTTTGTGGTATCCCAAAATGGATCCACACTCGTTCGAAGAAGAGCTTGGGAGTACTTTCCGCTGTGATATTCTTCTTGCAGGTTGTGAGGATGGCCATCTTCGAAAAGCAATCAATGACCACAAATACGCAGTCATTTCCTTGCTTGGTGGACGGAAGGCTAGACATGTAATCCATTCAGATGGATTACCAAGGCCTCTCGAGAGTAGGAAGAGGGGTGTATAAGCCTTGCTTCTTGATGGTTGGTTTGGAAATGGCACAAGCAATGCAAGATCTGATATACTTGCTGATGTCCTATCAAAGTTTTGGCCAATAAAAATGTTTCTGAAGAATGGCCACGGTTTTCTCCATGCCAAAATGTCCTGCCATCCGACTGTAGTGAGATTCCCAAATCATATTTGCACACTCGCTTGTAGGAACATAGATATGGCCTATATGGCATAATAGTCTATCCTAAATGTGAAAATCAGTGATAGTCACACATGTACCCAAGACCTGATAGGTGGTGGCCAAGTCTGGATCTTGATAATAAAGTTGGGGACACTCAGATGCCTCATGTCCACATGAATGGAGCATAGTGGTGAGTGTAGCCACGAGAGGTCGACTGAGGAAATCAGCGACATGATTTAAGATCCATGTCTTATACTCGAAGTTGGGATGGAACTGTTGCAGGTAGGTGGACCACTTCTGATGGAGGTCATTCTGCAATTTCCCCTGTGTCTGTATGAATTACAAAGGCTTGTGATCAGTGTGGATGATAGTATCCTTTCCCAGAATGTAATGTTTCCATTGATGCCAAGCTTGTACAATGGAATACATTTCCTTGTCATATGTGGGGTATTTCTAGACAACATCTAAGAGTGTCTCACTATGGTATGCCACTAGATGATTGTGCTGAGTGAGAATTGCACCTACAACATATTCATATGCATCAGTCTAAATCTCAAATGGTTGTTGCAGATTGAGAAAGGGGAGTACTAGAGTTGAGAACAAGCGATGCTATAGATAATTGAATTCTCGTTGTTGTTCCTTCCCCCTTGTGGAATTAACCTTGTGCCATGAATGACTATTTTTCTGTGTTGACGATGCGGAGTTCTTGTCGCCCTGTGAGGACGAAATTTCAGTGATAACAAGGATGAAAAGCAACCCAGGGACTATTGTGATGTAGGTAATGGGATTTTGATCCCGTGGCTGAAGATGGATTGAAAAATGGACACTGTGGGCTCTCGGAATGGTGAGTGGAAGTTTGGAAAAAGGCCTATATATAGCTATAGGGCCCACATTGCCACCTCATTTGTACCTACTGCAATAGTGACTGGACAAGTAGTTTTCAGAGGAGATTTGGAGATTTGAGGAGGACAAGGCATCCGATTGAGGATCTACGAGTATCAGGTTAGTGGTCTGATCATCCTGCATAGAAATAGGTTTTCAATTTTTGGGCAGGGGTTGTACGAAGGGCCATACAGAGGTATTTAGGGGGTATGGGCCCCACATGCACGGGTGATCCGATGATAGGAGAGCATATGTGTGCACCTACCCACCCGATATATGCGCATGGGGGTGTGGTAAAGGGATTTTAAGGTGCGCTCGAAGGGTGCGCCTATGATTTGAATAGGCACGCACCAATGCGCATCTGTGGGTTGAACAGGCATGCACCGCTGCACGCCTGTATGGTGAACATGCACGCATAGGGGCGCGCCTGTGAAACAAATAGGTGCACACTAATGAACACCTGTGTATCGAATAGGCATGCATGTGTGTGCACCTATGTAGTGAACAGGCACGCATGTGTGCGCACCTGTGTAGTGAACAGGCACGCATGTGTGCACGCCTGTGGGTAACAAAAACCACGCCTAGGAGGCAAGGTTGGGGTGTATAAAGATGAGTCTTTTTTATGCTGTGAATGACTATTTGAGCTGATATAGGGCTTTGTGTTGTCGGCAGGTGGACGGTGGTGATGATGCCAGTGCGGTGGCGAGAGCAAGACTGGGCTCAGTTGTGAGACGCCATGGCCATTGAGGAGCCTAGTGTGCGTGCAACTTTAGCAACCTGTGGGTTGCTAAAGTTCTTTGAGTGCCCATTGATATGGGCATAAGAGTATCTGTTACAGTTCCTGATCCATATGTGGAATCTGGAGCTGCACTTCTTTCTCGTATGAGGAGAGCAGATCCCCTTCACTGCGGTGGAGGATATATATTTCTTGACTGGGCTCCCCTTTCAGGGAACGCCCCTACTAGTGGAGTCAATGCTGCCTAGGAGTACTTTACTCGCTGATATTGGTCGAACATATTGTTCAGATCAGGAATTTATGTCTGGGATGGTGGTGAGTATAACGATGATAGATTCCCTGGTGCATCACTATATAGCAGCGATGATTGTGCGGGTATATGGGTCACTGGCGACCCAACAGATTAGTGGTGGCCAGCTTTTGGTGCTAGAGAGAGTGTTGGTCGACGAGTGGTTCGCTTGGGGGCTGATGTTGCATGTGAGGATGGTGGTGCAGTTGGACCACTATCGGTCCACTAGTGAAGAGGAGTTTTCTTTCGGGTCCATCCTAGTGGCCTGGTTTTTAGATAGGGTGTTGATGTTGCACCCAAGGATTCAATTGGAGATGTCGGGGGTGCGAGAGCCACGGTTGAGGTGGTGGTTGACAGTTTTGCTTCGTCATGGTGGTGGCGAAGGTGGCCACTTATTTTCGGCAGAGGCAGCATAGGTATGGTGGCAGATGCCGCAGGTGATACTTCAGTACCCCTATGCTGGGGTGGACTTCCAAGGTGACCCGAACATGGTGCTACCTCCAGGGGAGGTTTTTGACCATCGAGGTATGTTTAGTATTGGTGTGCATGTTTTGGTTTATTTTGTTGTTTGAGATAGTAGTCCATATGTATATGATATCGATGCTAATACTATCTGTTGTTTTTTTTGCATGTGCAAATGTGGCACCTCGCGGGCGTGAGGTGGAGATGCAGAGAGCGTCGGCTCATCGGGAGCTGGAGAGACTACCACAGAGAGAGAGACATTGATGGGAGGATGCCATGGGGTGACCAACTGAGCCAGAGAGGGCAGCAAGGAGGCACCGGTTCGATGACCCTGGTGCGGGGCCATCACACGCTCCTCCAGCGGTGGCCGGAGTGGATTTTGATGATATACGCCGTCATTTGGAGATGGTTTTGTTAGATGTGCTTGAGGGAATGTGGTCGCATATCCAGGATGAGAGTTTCCTAGAGCAGTGTGTGGGGGTACCGCCACTATGGCGGTCCATAGTGTGACGAGTAGCAGTGGTTGTTGCTATGACAAGTGGATGCCTACCACTGGGGCAGGAGGGTCCTGTGGGTGGACCACCACCGCCTGGGGTAGGTGGTGGTGGGCCGCCACCACCTGAGGGAGGAGTAGGTGGTGGCACGATAGAGGCACCATGAGTGGTGCATGATGTATATCTTTTTTGTTTTTGTATATAGGCTGGTGAGCCCATTTTTTGTACCGAGGTGCTGCATTGGCCTGCGGATACATGTATTTTTGTATGTAAACATTCAGATGGCCTAATGGGCTTTTATATATACATGAGTATACATGTTTTGAGATCCATATGGTGTCTACATGTTTTTTTCTAATGATTTGATTACGTCCATTCTATATATATGCTGTGACAGGTTTTGTGATATGTTTATGTATGTGTAGCTTGATGTGATATATGCCAATCTAACTCCATGTTAGCTATGTGATCTGTTATTTGATTCAATTGTCTTGGAATATGTGTAAATGTAATGGAATCGAAATGTCGAGATAACATCCTAACCTGCAGGTATTTGTGAAAGAGGCACGGATCGCGTACGCAGTACACATTGTTGAGATGGAGAACGACTAGTTGAGAGTCGAGGAAGACGCTAAGGTGACAAATATGATGATGCTGGGCGCGTCGACTAGGAGGCCAATGACAACAATTTATTTGGCTTGGTTGTTGGTTTCTGACCCCAAACATATGTCGCTTGAATGGAGCAATTCATGTGAGGGGGTGTAGAGAGCCCAGGCAGCCGAAGCGAGATTTTGTGTCCAACGGCTAGCGTCGTTGGCATAACCAATGTGGTAGGCTGGTGGAGGAAGCATCTGTCAATAGCACAAGGGATAGTTTAGACATGAGGGGAGGAGAAAAAAAGATTAAAAATGATAGAAAAAGAAATAGCCTAAAGTAGAATGACTACTTTTAAGCATAAAATTTCTTGAGATACAACCCGTTGACGGGTTCTTTGAGAGAGAGGCCTTTGGGGGAGGCCAGGATGTATGTGCCTTTGGTGAGGCAATGTTGAATATTGTATGGGCCATGCCAGAGTGATTTGAATTTTTCATGGCCAAAGGTATCATGAGTGATATCGTAAGCTAGGATGAGGTCACCTTCGCGGAATGATCGAAGGTTGACATGGCGATCAAAGGTAGCCTTGGATCATTTTTTAGCTGCCTCGTTGTTCTGTAAGGAAGATCAAGGATCTTCATCAAGGTGGGAAGACGAGGTTATCCACTATCAAGATCAAAGGTGATGAGTCAAGTATCTAAAGGGTCGACTACCCCCAAGGTGGAAAGTAGTGATTTCCGCTGAGTAGGACAAGTCTGGAGAACTTCCAAGACTGACATGGCAGTCGGGGATTGTGCTAAGTCGTCTACTAAACTATAGTTATGAGCTACCTGGGCCTGTGGGTTGTGGACATTCCTGTGCAATGGTATGCAAGGGATGCGAAGTGGTGTTTCGGTAGAAGGGCGAGGGATCACCAATGGGGGTGTCGTTGGTGTAGGGTTTGTTTCTGGAGGGATGGGAGTAGATTCAGCGGGGGTATGATACTGACGATTACACATTTGCAGAAGGATTTCTTCCTCATTAGTGAGGAGAATTGTACGATCTGTTGGATTGTTGGGGTTGAGGTATTGTCCCACCTGAGGTGGGGGATGTTGTGTGTCCTGTTGGGTGTTTATCACACCTTGATGTGGAATAGGATTTTGCAGTACGACGGGAGGTGGTTGTTGCACGTATTGTTGTGGTGCCTGCTGAGGGGCAGGTTGTGCAAGAGAATGAGGAAGACTACCAGAGTCTTTCAATAGTTTGAAATCAGTGATCTGGGGGCAATGATGAGTTTAATGGCCGAACTCATTGCAAAGGGCACAAGAGAGGATGGTTTTAACATTATTTCGCCCTTGGCATTTATTATTATTATTTCCCCCTTGGGGGTTTTGGTTCCCTTGGTTCTGGTTTCCCCCAGTTGGTTGGTGCTGTGGGGGTTGATTCTTGCCTTGACCTGGGTTGTTGTTATTCTTGTTCCGTCCTTTCTTCTTGGCATTGTTCGATGGATGTGTTGGATTGGTTGTGTTCAACTATTCAAAATTTTGGTATTGTTGAGCAGCAGAGGGTTGAACAAAATTTACCCCCGCATGAGGATGTGGGGGAGCCATGGGTTGTGGAGGACCAGGAAATGGGAAGTATGGATTCTGTGGTGGTACCGATCGATAAGGTACATGGGAAGGCGTAGTCCCTTCGCTAGTACTATAAGCTGATGTTGAGGGAGTACCACTGGTGGTTGGAAGAGGTGGATGTATGGGAAGTGTCGGCGGTGGTCCACTGATGGGTGGAGGTATAGTAACAGGGTATGGTTGTTGATAAGGGGGTGGGGGGAAAAAATAAGTGCCCCCGTATGCCGGTGGGTATTGAGGTGTTCCATAGATTGGTGGTGGTTTGGGTTGTGGACCATGGTGTGTGGTGGTACCTATTAGTTCGTCTGCTGAGTGAGACATCCCAGGTTTATCTTGGCTAAATGGCATAGGTTTTGGAAGATCAGGGAGTACCATCTATAGGTACCCTGACTATGAATAGATGAGTTCATACTGTTGGGCCTTACTGATGGATTCCTCTTTAGATTGAGGGAAGGTGGAAGCTACATCCTTATCGAGGAGAGAGACAAGTGATCTAAGAAACCAGTTGAGACACTGTTGCTTGGTGGTTTCTGCTTTGCACAAACTACGTCGCCTACGCCACTCGTGAATGTGGTCAGCCATGTGTGTGGCTGAGGTTTGTTTGAAATTAGAGAGTAGTTCTAGACCATTGTCATGGCGGATGGGTAATTGGAAGAAGGTCAAGAATGATTTGGCCAATGACTCAAAAGTTGCGTGGGACCCCGATTTTTCTTCAACATACCATTTAGCCGATGGGCCAGTGAGTGTGCATTGAAATAATCACAGTCTGATGGAATCATACATAATGTTGTTGGAAGAGAACCATAGATGAAAGGTCATGACATGGTTAGCAGGGTCATCCCCTGTCTTTCCATCAAACTTTGGTACGTCTGAAGGTAGTTTGGTTGGCATTGCAGGCCATGTGGGGTCATGCAATATAGGATCATTGGTGAGTTTGGTGAGATCCGGTATGTTGAGAGAGGCCAAGTATGGAATCTGCAGTGGGGGGGGAGGGTTAGCTCCGGCCATAGTGTGTTGTGAACCTGACCCATGAGGAGGGCTAGGTGGGTTGGTGCTCCCTCCTTGAGAGGAAGTGGGTCCCCCACTTCTGTGTAAAGGAGAGCAAGTGAATGGATGACCTTGGGAAGTTGACCTAAGTAATGTAAAACCAAGCAAAGATGATCCTAAGATAGTAGCACTCACAGGAGTGTGTGAAGGAGGTGTCGATGAGTGGGCATGACCTGATACTCCCCCTAAGATAGGAGGGAGGTTGAGCAAGCGTCGTGAACGACGGGGGTTCTGTGGTTCCCCTATGATGTTAGACTAGTTGTGTGAATATGTGCAAAAAGGGGTGAGAGAAATATAGAAACAAGAGCCTTTGCATTGAATGTTTACACAATATATATATATATCCAAATCAAACTGTAATCAAATGTGCATCATACATAAAGTGAGAAAGAAGCATATATGTGGGTAAGTGGGTTTTGTCTACATGGGGGAATCAAAAGAAAGAAAATGCTCGTGTCCTAGAAGACGTAACGTCCTTCCTCTCAAATAGCACTAGACCTTCTAATAGTACTCAACAGTGGGGTCTGAAGTCACTAGAAGAGAAACTAGTGAAGGATGAAATAACTGGTTATAATGAGGGGTAAAGGGGGCATATCCCGAAAGATCTGGTGATATTTCCCAATAGCCACACAAAATCCAATCAAGGTGCAATTACAGCCCACAATTGCCACCTGGGTAGATGTCCCGAAGTTGGTCACTAGGTACCTCGGTCAAAGTGCGACATTTAGATTTTTGGCCTAAGAAATGGGTCACTCGCGACCCATTTCTTAGGCCGAAAATCTAAATGCTGCACTTGGGTCTGTTGAGCAAGACAGCTGTAGAGAAAAGAGTTAGATAAAGAAAAACAAAACTATAACTAAGAATTAAAATAATAGATGCAATAAAAATTAAAATCATGAGTATAGGGACATAGCAATGAAAAGAACAAAAAGACCCATGTTACCAATGTTTTGAGGCTGATCTATTGATGAAAACAAAGCACCAAGAAGAAAGGGCACTATGGGTCCCTTCTTCCTCCAAGAGAAGGTTCTTGGCCCCTCACGAGCTTGCTCTCCTTACAACAAAGAAAATGAGAATAGTGGTGAAAGAACTCTTCACAAATCCACTCAATGGAGAGGTGGATTGTCTAATGTAATGGTGCCACAATGCTCTTGTCAAGGATGGAGTCCTTAAAACAATCTAGGAAGCATAACATTACTTTGAATTCCTTGAGAAAATGAGGTGCATTCATGGATTTTTATAGCATTTCTTTGGGTTATTGTTTAACTGCTTTGTAGTGTGAAAAGAGGCCATTTAGGGCATTATTAGGTCTTTGACCAGCCCACCATTCAGATCCAACCCAGATTTGAGGGTCAAATCGGCTTGGGAGATAAACCATAAGTGGTTGGGAGGCCAACCACATTCATAAATGCATCGTTGAGTAGGTGCATGGATTTTTGCACTAACAGTCGCGCATCGTGTGCCTGTGCGCACTTTGTACGTCCTTGTTCCACGAATGTGCGCGCGCGCCCAATGTATGCAAAGCGCTCTTCAATTTTTCACTACTTTGTATAGTTTTTGACCTTTTTGAATGCTGTGGTATTAATTCAGGTCCATGAATGACTTCATTGCTGTTTTGACGATGCTGAGTTCTTGTACCCATGTGCGAACGAAATTTCAGTGATAACAGACATGTCTAGCTGCAGGGTACCTCTCAGCTTAGCCCCCCAAGACCAAGATAGAAACATTCCATATTTTGGAGGGATGTCTACAACTACCACATCCATTACCATGCTCTTCGTAGGAATTTGAACTAAGGTGATGCATAGGTCCTTGATAGAACCAATACATCTAACTTTATTGGAGTCGAATGAGTGTAAATCCTTGTAAGGTCTAGTGACCTCCAGTCCCAGTTTCTCCATTACTGCTTTAGGCATCAGATTGTGGGAAGCTCTTGAATCCAGCATAGCGTTATGCAAGATTAGGTCATGTATGTTTAGACTGATGTAAAAAGGAGTGACATCACCAGTATCATCTCGACCATCTACTTTAGGTCCGAACAAAAGTTCTGGTTGATCATCAGTAAGGTTCACAGTGTCTGAATGATTTGTTGATCCAATGGTTAAAGCCTTCATGCCTATGTTAGGTTAAATGGTCAGTACTTTAATCACCTGTGAACAATAAACGTCTTTATTCATCAACTCTGAAAGTGGGATGGGAATTTTTACTTTGGCTAATTCCCCCTCAAGGCTAAAAGGCATAGGAGCTCTTCCTTGGCTCATCAATTCTAGTTTGTCCACCACACTCTTCTGGCCAGAAGTACTAGGTGGATTAATAGGTGAAACCTCAGGCCGTGGCGATCTTTTCAGAATAGTAAGGTTTATCTTCGCAGGAACTTCGGCAGTACTCTTCTCTGGAATCTTCTTCGCAGAGGGCTCAAAGGCCTTCTTGGTTTCGACTACCTTCTTCATTTCAATTGTCTTTTTTGGGGAACTCTCTTATGTATTTTTACTCTGCAGATTATACTGTCAGTGTACCTCCAAAATGGCATTTTTGAATGCCCACTATTCTACATCTTCATCTTCTTCACTTACTTTTGTTTGGTTGAGAAGAAAAAGTTCTTTCTCTTCTTTGATAAGGAAAATAGCTTCATTATCGTGAATGCCCATGAGATTTATATGAGTATCCTCTAGTTCCTCAATCACTTCCTCCCCTTCATCAGCATAATTTTCTTGCAGGGGAGGTCTAATATGCTGATCCGGACCTCTCTTCTCTCTTTGATCCCTAGGATCTCTCTGTCTAATTTGAGGAGGGTTTCTCCTGAAGTTTGGATTCCGAACCTGAGGAGCTGGCGGGTTTTCTCTTGGGGGATTTATGTCTGACACAGTAAGTCTTTCCATCATTCTTTCCATTTCTCTGGCCAAAGAATCCAATTTGGAATCTGAGTTTTATGTGGAAGGTTCTTCTTTAATTGTGACTCTCCTCTCTGACCTCTGACATGCCCTTTTTGCCAACAAATTGGCCTCCACACTTATTGCACTTTTCTGCATGTCTTC